>CM040424.1:133516816-133701872 GCA_022702705.1 Papilionanthe hookeriana x Papilionanthe teres | reverse complement strand
GTTGACTCAATGACAACCTTCGAAAAGGGAATATAACAATCCTGAAGGAGTACATGAAGGAACCCCAGAAAGGAGGTTCCGTCAATGTTGTCTCAGCCGATCCCATCATTCCGATAGATCCCTATACGACCGACGATGGATGGACTACCGCTTGGACAAGGTCTTCGAAAAGATTTTAGACGACATCCAAACCGCTTCGGTGCGAGCTTCAATTCGTAGTTCAAAACCCGCCAAGTCGGCACTATCACTTGCGATAGGAGAACCACCTCAACAAGAGACGATCGAAGAGAAGAAGAAAATCGACGAAGAAGAGAGGACCGAGGCTCCTAAGGCTAGACTAGGGGCTGCTTATCCTAGGATAGTTGTTTCGATTCGGGGGAGAAATCCCTCGAACCTCCGACTCCGTATGATTATCCGCTCACTTCGGTGGGATCATATAATGATAAGGGTGATGGCGTTGGCTACGTTTTGATCGTTTCTAACAATTACGTAACTAGCGACAATCCGGACATCAATTTCGATACCAATGACAATTCTCAAATCATACACAATCTCGACGATCAAAATGACAAAGAAGACATCCATCAAGGAGGCTACGAGAGTTCAACAAGCAACGAATCTATCTACGAGTTTCGAGGAGCTCCAGTCACAATAGAGTTAGAGCCTTCGGACTCGAAGCTAATCCGGAAGAGCCCGTCATTCCGATTCGAGGAAGAAACACCAAGCAAGCTCAACACTAGATTCGAAGAAATTACGAAGTCAACTTAAGAAGTGGAAGAGTTCTACCTCCGAGAATGGGTCCAAAGGACAAAGGAAAGCAGGTGGTTGCTCAAGAAGGACCAACCCCAACAGAAGAAATACCCATTCGAGAAGAAGCTGAGACACATGAAAATAATGTGGACTACAACGTGCTAGCCCATCTTAGGAAACTACCAGCCAAACTGAGCATCTACGATGCTCTCATCTTATCAAAGGAGATGAGAGAAGCTCGATCAAGGCCTTACTTGATCCGGAAATTTGCTTAGCTCAAATGGCCGGAGATTCCTTAGATGAGGTTTGCTCGTTAAAGGAACGACGAGGTGTTACCTTCACGGACAATGACCTACTACTTGGGACGACGGATCACAACCGACCGTTGTACATTTCGATTACAATTGGGAAGTTTACGCTCTCCGGATTATTGGTGGATCCGAAGCATCAATCAATATAATGAGTCTTCGAACACTAAGCATATTTGGAAATTGATGCTCGCGAGCTCGAGGCCGACAAAATGTTATTAAGAGGATTCAACCGGAAAGGAGAAAGAGCCCTCGGGTCAATAACACTACTAATGAAGACTGGTGACTTAGCAAAGACAACGACGAAAATTTCACATAATTGATTCGAAACGTCGTTCAACGCTCTATCGGGCCGACCATGGATACATGAAAACGAGGATGGTACCATCATCTCTACATCGGTGCATCAAATACTACGATGGAGGGGAACGAGTGCATCAAAGGTGACTTACAACCATTCTCCGTACATGAAATTGGAATCCATGAAGATGCAGCTTATTATGCACCACCGAAGAAAACAATCTTCTCCAGAGATACCATAACAAATGAAGCAAAGAAAGTTTGGGACAACGAAGAACCTGAAGTTCTAGTCCAACAGTCACTCACCATTCCCTTCCGGCGAGATGGTGAAGGTTTCTCCGCAACTCGCATCCGAGGTCGAGGCCGGGGACGAGGCCGTGGTAGAGACGTTAGGACAGATTGGACGAGAGGAAACCAGCCATCAATGTTGATTGGGAAGATAGTTCCGAAGAAGAAAAAGAAATCAAGCAAGAAGCGAGCAGCAATAAGTCGAAGAAGCCGCAATTCAAGATCTCCTCGAAGATGAAAAGAATGAAGAATACAAATCAATGTACGAGAAGATTAACCACTACGTACATACTATGACCCTAACCCCGATCCATTCAAATAAGATCGAGGGTATGGTGGTCAAAGAGGTACGTAGCGGCGGTGCAAAGCCAATCAAATTCTACCGTGGTGCTTCTTCCTCCAAAACTGAAAATAATGTACAATTTGAAGATGTCACTTCATCGAATTAATGGAATTACCTTTTGAGTGGTACTCTCCCTGTGTTCAAAGTTTAATTCAACGTGGTTTCTTACCTCGACAATGGACAAAAGGTCAATCACAACATTTTGAAAAATTATGGAATAACTCCGGTCGTCCACCCAATTCAAAGCAAGGTCTCAGATTTGGCACAGTAGGATCAGTTGACGATACTAAATTTTGCTTGATTGTCACTTGCGAATCTAATGAAAACTGCATGGAAACTACAGACGAACTCGAAGATTTACAAATTGGAGACGCTCCACCAGAATTCAAAGAAGAGATTAAATCTACAATAGATGAGTTAACGGAAGTTAACTTAGGTACTAGCGAAGAGCCTAGACCTACCTTTGTTAGCTCCTTACTCAATAAAGAAGACTCCGAAGAAATAATCAAGTTATTAATGGAATTTAAAGACCTGTTTTGCTTGGAACTACGATGAGATGCCCGGATTAGCTCCAGAGGTCGCGATCCATAAGCTAGGAGTGGATCCTACTTCGTCCCGATCGGACAAGGTCCCGGAAGAATGCGTCTAGAAATCGTACAACAAGTCATAGCCGAAGTTAAAAAGCTAATAGACGCTAAATTTGTCCGTGAAGAACAATACCCGACTTGGTTAGCCAATGTGGTGCCGATCGAAAGAAGAATGGTCGGATCGAATTTGTGTGGACTTCGGAGATTTAAACAAGGCATGTCCAGAAGGATGAATTTCCTCTACCGATCCCGAACTAATGATCGACATTGCTTCGACACATGAGATATTTTCATTCATGGATGGATCTTCAGGATACAACCAGATAAAAATGGCTCCAGAAGATGAAAAGCTTACAGCATTCAGAACGCCGATCGGAGTATTTTGCTACACAGTGATGCCATTTGGACCGAAGAACGCAGGAGCAACATACCGCAGAGCGATGACAAGAATTTTTGATGATCTCATCCACAATCAAGTCGAATGCTACGTGGATGATGTGGTCATCAAAAGCAAAGTAAAGGAAAACCACTCGTATGATTTGAGAATTGTTTTCGAACGATTAAGGCAATTTAACCTTAAGATGAATCCCTTAAAATGCGTCTTCGGCGTCACCTCCGGAAATTCTTAGGATTCATTATCCGACATCGTGGAATTGAAATCGACCCGGAAAAGATTAAAGCTATCTTAGAAATGCCGCCTCCCAAAACCTTAAAACAACTACGATCTTTTCAAGGGAAGTTGGCATATCTTCGACGCTTTATCTCAAACTTGTCGGGTAGGTGTCGGCCTTTCTCGGCACTAGTTAAAAAGGACGCCAAATTTATTTGGGAAGAGAAATGCCGAAGGCCTTCGAGGACATTAAACAATATTTAATGACACCTCCTGTCTTAGCGGCCTCGATCTCGGGTAGACCGCCGATACTTTACACCGCGGCTTTAAACGACTCTCTCGAGCCCCGTTAGCCGGAGTCAATGATGAGGGTAAAGAAAATGCTCTTTACTACTTAAGCCGTCGTTTACTTCCGACGGAAATAAGGTATCCCGCAATTGAAAAGCATTGTTTGGCCCCGATCTTCGCCGCTCAAAAGCTCGGGCACTACATGCTTTCTCATAAGGTCAACTCGATCTCGAAATTTAATACATTGCAATACTTGATGACTCGTCCAACACTTTCCGGCAGACTTGCCAGATGATCAATGATATTATTGCAATTCGATATAACTTTTGTGCCTCTTCGTGCCGTAAAGGGACAAGTCTTAGCAGACTTTCGCGCAGCACACCCTTTGCCGGCAGAATCTCCTCTCAATGACGATTTGCCAGATGAACAAATAATGAGTCTAGAAGACCCTGACGATCGACGTTGGGAATTATATTTCGACGGAGCATCTTCAGCACACAAAGACGAAGAATCGCAAGTGATAGTGCCCGGTAAGGCAGGAATCGGGCTAATCTTTATAACACCGGAGCGGGGGATGTTAAGATACTCCTACCACTCGACGAACCGTGTACAAACAATGAAGCGAATACGAAGCCCTCATAACGGGACTGGAATTAACTATTCAAATGGGGATAACAGACATCAACATCTACGGGGATTCGCAATTGATCATTCAACAGATCGCCGGACAGTATAGAATTTTAAAGCCAAGACTCGAGAAATATATCCAGTATGCCATACAGTTGTTGGAACAAATTCCAAATGTGACGATTTACAAAATTCCCAGAAAAGAAAATGCTTTAGCAGATGCTTTAGCCCGTCTCGCAAAAGAATTTGCCTGTTTGCAAGATGAATCGGTGGAAGTGTCGGTTCACGGACGTCGAGTCCTATCACGACTCGACATAGACACAATACACAAATCGAAAAAGAAAAGAATCAGTTGCAACGATGGACGAGAAACACGAAGATTGGCGACGGCTATTAGTGAGACTACCTGCAAACAGGAAAACTACCGGACGATAGGTCGTTGGCCCATCGGATCAAGAAAAGAACTCGTCCTACGCATTAATAAACAATACGTTATACAGAAGGTCTTTCGATAAAATGTGGCTAAGGTGCCTAAGCGGGTCCGAGGCCCGTGAAATTGTTAAAGAGGTGCATTCAGGACTCTGTGGCGCTCACCAGTCGGGTCCGAAGATGAAAATTAAAATTAGAAGACTAGGGTATTATTGGCCCTCGATGATGACCGACTGCATGAAAATCGCCAAGAGCTGTCACCAATGCCAAGTGCACGGAGTGGTTCTACACCAACCTCCAAATGTGCTACATCCGACAATTGTGTGGTGGCCATTTGAATGTTGGGGCACAGATATAGTGGGTCCGATAGAACCACCATCTTCGAAAGGACATCGCTTCATTCTTGCGGCTACATATTACTTTTCCAAGTGGGCAGAGGCAGTTCCACTTAGAGAAGTAAAAGCACACCACGTGCTACAGTTTTTCAAGAACCAAGTTGTCCAACTTTTCGGAGTGCCACGCAGGATTATCTCGGATAATGGGTCAGCATTCAGAAGCACGCAAATCAATAATTTTGTCAGGAGACACAGAATCGACTGGCGATACTCAACAATTTACTACCCAAGAGCAAACGGCCTCGCTGAGGCTTTTAATAAAACTCTCGCTCAAATCTTAAAGAAAACTTTGGACGATAATAAGAGAAATTGGCACGAGAAGTTGTTAGAAGCCTTATGGGCCTACCGGGCAACCTTCAGAACTCCTACTCAAGCTACACCTTACGCTCTGGTGTATGGGTCCGAGGCAGTGTTACCTTTAGAGGTTCAGCTTCCTTCACTCAGAATTGCAGTTGCAAACAAGATCACGATAGAAGAGAATGCCAAATTACGACTAGAAGAATTAGAAAGCCTGGAAGAGAAAAGACTTGCAGCGCAACAGAATTTAGAACTATACCAAGCTAAGATGGTTCAAGCCCATGACAAACTGGTCCGCCCCAGAACCTTCAAAGTTGGTGACTTAGTTCTCGTTCTCAAGAGACCTATTCTTGCACACCGCAAGATAGGAGGAAAATTTGAACCCACTTGGGAAGGGCCGTTTGTGGTTGAAGCGGTATACTCAGGAGGTTCCTACCAGCTAGTGAATTGTCAGGGAGAACGACATATGCTTCCGATCAACGGACGATACTTGAAAAAGTATTACGCTACCTGATGTTTCGAAGGAATGAATTCTTCATCCCTATAAACACGGGCGAAGTAATTACTTATGATTGGGTCCAAACCCAAAAATAATAAAATGTGCTAAGATAAATAAAATCATGATAATAAAGTTTTCCTTGTTTTCTTTTCCAAATCAAAATCTCTTTCCTGATCTTACCCCACTTCATTCCTGTTAAGTTTTAAAATATAAGAGTAATAAAAAAAAACTGTCTTTAATAAACATTTTCTTAATGTTCTTGTTCTTAGTACAGCCCCTATTCCTTTTCCTTGTCTTTTCGCTGGGAAATGTCGAGCGGGCGGTTGGTACTGAACTTTAAAAATGGCGTAAGCCTTGCACTCGATGAAAAGAGGGTGAAAGATGGAGCGATAATCGAGATTGACTCGGATTTTGCACCAGCAGGCCTACAATGACGAGGAAAGTGAGCGGGTCCCGGTTGACCGAGAAGAACTGCCGGGCGGACAGGTGATGAAAGTGGGTGGTCCAAGCCACCAATCCAAGGACAAGAAAAGAAAGGCAAACACCGAAGAAGACAAGAAAATGAAGTCCGTAGTCGCTACGGCGAGAGGGCGAGCTTGTCGGCGCCGCGCCCACGGCGATTCAAGAAGTTCGAACGACTACTCTCACAGCAACGCAACGAAGAAATAAGAATCGCCGTATCCGTAAGGTGTTAACAAAACTAGTCGCGGACCGGCGCGACGAGACCAGTTGCTACTGCCAGTACGTACACTTCAAGGACACCGGTTCACCAGGAACCTAAAGAAAGGAGGCCAGCTCCTAGGATAACAGAAAGGACCAGGGAAATCTCACAAAGACCAGAAGAAAGAAGGCTACCACGCCACCAGATAGAACCACCACTAATGAATGACCTTGTTGCGAAGCAACCCCGGGGATGTCCCGACGGACATCATCCCCGAGGAGCCGAGGTATACGGGAGAACGTGAAGGGATTGAGCCGTATATCCCACAATATGTCACCGGGCCTCGCCATCCGCAGTTATTCCGGAATACGAGCTGGAGAGAATGCGGAATGTCGAAAAGAGAACCTTTGAATACTTCGAGAGAATTAGAGGCAGAAGGATCAATATACTAGAGGGCCTCGAGCTACATACAGACGTATTCTCAGAGTATGAACAACAGCAAATCTTGGATTGCATCCGGGATTTGAAAAGAATGGGCCGAGCGGGCCGCCTAAGGGAAAACACATACTCAGAACCCCGGAGATGGATGCCAGGGAAGGGAAGAATTATAATACAATGTGGATGCTGTTACAACTTTGCGGAGGACAGGAAGGGAAACCCACCGGGAATACTCTGTCATGGGCAAGTGGATCCGATGCCTTTAGTCATCAAGAGAATGTAAAGAGATTGATAACATGGAGGGTACTGCCAACAGATTGCATACCCAATAGCTGCATTATTAACATCTACAAGCGGAGGTGATCGCATACCCCCACACATAGATCACCACGAATTTGTCGAGCTTTCCGCATAGTCTCTTTCCCGAACGAGTGTAACATCATGTTCGGATCCGACCTCCGGATAGCGAGCCCGAGTGAATTCCGAGGGCCGGTGAAGATACCATTACCGGTAGGTTTCGTCATGATACCGAAGGGCAACGGAGCGAGATATCGCTAAACATTGCATACCGGGAGTACCAGTGAAGCGGATCTCAGTTACTTTCAGGAGAATGGATGACAGGAAGACACCTTACCATTTCCAACCAGACCCAGAGCTAGAGAACCTCCGGCCTTACGAGCTGTGAGTTACATGGAAAATATCACACCTCCAATGTACATCTATACGGCATCCTTGCCAAGGATGGCTTGGAAGGTGATGTTATTGACTATGTACCCCACTATTCAGACATGGATCTTTGACAGATGCTTCTTTGGATGGATCGACAAAGATCATACATAGTCCGTTTTGAGTTTACATGGATTGTATGAAATATATTCCAGATCAAGTTGTATGATGTATCTTCGACATGATTGGAGTGAAAGTGACCATGTCACATTTTTTTGGCCTTCACCTCTTTTGTGCAAATTGACTGGAAAATGTCATTAAAGTTAAATGAACTTCGAACAAAGAACAGAGAAGAAATAAAAAAAAAGAGAATAAAAGAAAACTTTCCTTAAAAAAAAAATCTAAAAAATGTCGAACACTAAATCCACATGAACAGCAAATAAACAATAAAAAACAGGATAGTTAAAGGACAAACAAAACAAATTTAAAGCTCAAATTGAATTCCAGTTTAAACCCATCTTCTCACACCCTCCAATCCTTCTTCAAATCAAGATCTATTCTAGACCTCCCTTGAAACCCCCTCTCGGGCTGATTTCAGAATCACGAAGAATTTTCAATTTGATCCGGATGGCATGGGTTTGTACCCTTCGCCAAGTAATCGGACTTTGATTGATTCCCATGGGATATGAAACACTTTCATATCTCATTTCGATCTCTGCTAAATCCAAATCTCCACGGTAAATTTCAATTCAAAATTTCCGAGACCGGTACCTAAATTCCAGTTCTCACTCCGAGATCGATACCTAAATTTCGATTCTCATCCGAATTGATACCTAAATTTCAATTCAAAATTTCCGAGATCGGTACCTAAATTCCAGTTCTCATTTCGAGATCGATACCTAAATTTCGATTCTCATCCGAATTGATACCTAAATTTCAATTCAAAATTTCCGAGACTGGTACCTAAATTCCAGTTCTCACTCCGAGATTGATACCTAAATTTCGATTCTCATCCGAATTGATACCTAAATTTCAATTCAAAATTTCCGAGACTCGGTACATAAATTCCGAGTTCTCATTCGAGATCGATACCTAAATTTCGATTCTCATCCAAATTGATACCTAAATTTCAATTCAAAATTTCGAGACTCGGTACCTAAATTCCAGTTCTCATTCCGAGATCGATACCTAAATTTTGATTCTCATCTGAATTGATACCTAAATTTCAATTCTCAACTTTCGAGACTGATACCTAAATTCAAGTTCTCTTTCGGGGACAGTACCTAAATTCTGCCTCCCACCTTTCGAGATCGATACTTAAATTTCGATTCTCTCCCAGGATTGATACTTAAATTTCAACTCCAACTTCGTCTAAACTTTTGAGATCAGTGCCTAAATTCTGATTCTCATCCTTTTCAATCGACACTTAATCTCTGATTCTCATTCCAAGGCTGGTACCTAAATTCCAGTTTTCTTTACAATCCTGAGATAGGAACCTAGGTTTCAATTCTCGTTTCAAATCTAAATTTTCTCAAATTAATTTTAAATCAAACTTCAATCTAAATTAAAAATCAAAATCTAAAATTACACGTCCAAACTTAAATTGAAACAAAATGAAATCAAAATCAAAATTCCCCCAGATCATGTGATTTGGAATTCACCTCCTTTTCCTTTCCCAAGCGAGAGTTCAGGAATCTCCAGTTTCAGAGATATACTTGACACTCCCCAGCGGAAACTCTTCTACTTCGTCCTAAGTTTGTCACTTGGACATCTGTGTTGGTTTTGCTGATCGCTTCGGCCAACACCAATACGCGCGGTGTGCTCCGTCGGCTCACCACACCTATTGGGGGTCCATTTGTTGACCTCATTTTTGATGAGGTCTTCTCTTCTTCTTTTTAGTACTTAGGATCTAGCCTTAGGCTTTTCCTTTCGACTATCTTAGAAGACTAGAATTGGGATCCACCTTCTAGAGTTTCAAACCACTTCTTAACTCCCTGCAAACTCCACAAACTTGACTGTAGACCCCTAATCACCTAGAGGGTTGAAATCAAATGTGGAAGTTTAAAGGATGAGTTCCTATAGGACTCTTTGGTCTTAGGACCGCTCCGGGTGGCACTGGTCCGGTGAAGGGGCCGATTTACACACACACTACAATCATACACTACACTTTCACACACCTCCTAAAACCACACCCATACCTAACTTGACCTCCTGACTCATGTAGGTGATTCACATGGATGGTCCTTAACCCCTAAGCCCTTGGCTGAGAGGGTTAGGAACAACATAGTGAATGCCTCAAATGAGTCCCTTCATGGCTCATGTGGGCTTAATGTGGCTTCATGGCTCAACCAAAATGATTTTATTCCACTCAAATTTACCCAATCTTCAATTTTCCAAATTTTCAATTTTCCAAATTTTCAATTTTCCAAATTTTCAATTTTCCAAATTTTCAATTTTTGACCCCCGGGACCTTACACACGCCCAACCTACCCAAAGCCCTTGAAATTACCCAAATTTTTCAAAATTTCCAAATCACCCAGAATTCCCCAAAATCATTCCTAAACATTTCTCTCCACTCAAGTTGATCATCCATACCCAAAAATACCAAAAATTCCAAAAATACCTCCCAATACCCTCCAGATACCCAAAATACCCCTCTTGAACCAAAAAAATCCAAAAATTCAGAAAATTCCCAGAAAATTTTAGAAAATCCCAAATATTCCCAATTTCATTTTGTTCAACTACACCATGGGCCAATTTTGTCAATTTACCCTACTTTTGTCAAAACCCCCAATTTGACCCATTTTAACCCTAAGTGAACCCAATGTCAAACCAAACCTACCCAATTGACCCAAATTCTGGTCCAATTCAATTCTAAACTTCAATTAAACATTCCCAACACCAATCTAGACCAAATCCAAGTCCGATTTGATTGACATTTGGATCCAATTTCACTTTTGGCCTTAAAGCCTAATTTGGACCCATGACCCAAACCTAACCCAAACTCACCCAATTCAACTCCAATTAACCTTAAATCTTTTCTAAATCTTCCTTAGCATCCCCACAAGCAAAAAAATAACATGATTTGCCCAAAATTTATACCCAAACCCCACTCAAATTCAACCCAAAGCTAAAAGGCCCAATTTTGACCTAAACTCAAACCTAACCCAAATGAGCCCAAACCCCAAAATCAATGCCCAACCAAAGTCAAAACCTCTTTGAAACACTCCCATAAACATTTCTCAACATTAATTTTACATCAATTTCAACCCTAGCCCAACATTGGCCCAACTTGGCCCACTTTGACCTATATTGGCCCATTCACCAAAAGAGCCCAAATTCAACCCAATTCAAACCCAAATCACCCCAATTTGCTTCAAGTCACTCATGACACATCCATGAGCTAAACCCAACAATTATTTGGCCCAACCTCTTTACAAAATTCTCATCCATAAATTCATTTTTAAACTTAAAGGCCCATTCCTTAAACCATTTTAAAAGCCCATCTTTTACCACATCCAAAGGCCCAAAATTGGTCCCAAAGCCCATATGACATTTCCCCTCATCATACTTTCAATTAAACTCAATACCTAAGTCCTAAATTCATCATCAAATCATCCCAAATCAAGACATATGCCAATTCCCATTAAAATACCAAAATTCACGAAACCCTTTTTCATGAAATTGACTTAACTTTCCCCAAGCCAAAGGTGAGCCATGAAGCCATGCATGAGCCACATGTGAGCCATGAGAGCCTTGGACACTCCACCATGCCATATTGGGTAAGAAGAGGGAGGGCTTTCCTTAATCCCTAAAGCTCATTAGCCTTAATCATGATTCACCTAAACTTAAATTTAATCCAAATATATTTGGATGGAGACTTCTCCATGCCAAACCAGCTGACCCCTTTGATCCCCCATAGCATCCAAAGCCACCTTGATGGGTGCACCAAGCCCAAATGGGTGGATTGACCCATTTAGACTCAAAACTAGCCATGCCCCATTCTACTTTGGATCAAAGCCTTTACACATGGCAATTGCCATTGCTTGCACCAAGTCCCGACCCCGACTCACCTGACCTTGAGGGTGACCCATGCCTGGCCGGCCGGCCACCAGGTCGCCGGAAAACACCATGGCCGAGAGCTCACATGTGAGCCAACTTTGGAATTCTCCCTTGCTGAGCTACCCCATCCCCAGTGGCCATTGTAGCCGTTCTTCTCTTGCCAAGAGCAGCTGATCCCAAGCTCTAACTCTCCACAGGAGGCCCTCCACCCTCTCCTATTTAAACACCACCCCTTCTCGGCCATGAGAGGTGCTGAAACAAACCTTAAGGAAACTACGCCAAAATTGTTCTAGACTACTCCCCATACATAGAGTATTTGATCCCCACTGAATTCCGACCCAATTCCCTCCGAGCTGAGCTCGATTTTGAGTTCAAACTTTAGCTCAAAACTAGGACACTTCTTCACAGTGGATCAATCCTCAAATTGATTGGTCCTACACCTTCACCGGACCAAGAGAAGGTGTCCACCAGCAAAAGCCCCATCTCCGAGGCCACCCGAGTTGCTCCGGCCTCCAAGCTTTGTGATCCGGCTGTGGTCGAAATCCTACCTAGGCAATTCACCAGACCAGGAGGCTTCATCTGGAGCTTGCTGGGATCCAATCGAAGGTGAAACAACTCTCAGATCGAAGCCACACTTCTCTGAGCAAAGGTATGGCCTCACTCTTCTTCCCGAGCTTCTGAACATTCTCCATTTTTATTGAGTAAATTTCATCCCACATAAACCGTATGGATGTGTTCGTCTTCTCGAGACGAATCCATAGAGAATAAGAACGTTAAATTTGGTCAAGTATCGAGTGAGATCTTAGGCCTAGAAGATGGACGGTTCTCGGGTTAGGAGGCTTGGAGACGATGAACGGATGCCGTTCATTCAATACACGCGCGGACGAACGGCTCAGATGGCGTCGGACCAGGAGATGGTACGTGAACCGCGGGACCCGGGCTGCTGACTCAAGCGGCGGCGTCGAATGAGAGCGCGCCGCGTGGCCGTTCGGAGATGCCGAGGACGACGCGACGCCGACTCGGATAAATAGAAAATTAGGGATTTTTTCTATTTATTTAATTCCCTCAACTTGGAAAATTCATAACTTTGTGTAGGAAAATTATAAAAATAAAATAAAAATACCCTCTTGCTCAGTGAATAGAGGAGAATAATGTGGAAAAGAAATCATTTAATTTCATCAAGTATTTTATTTTTAATAATTTATTTACTGTTTGCATTCTTTTAATTCTCCATTCATATAGGAAATTCACCATGGCATGAGACCATAGGGCTTTTGAAGCCTCTGAATTTGGGAACATTCCCTGAATTTTCCAAAGTCAGAGGCCATCCCTATGAGAAGTTTTTGATTTTTCAAATTCATGTTACTGTTTTGAGTATTTTAATTCCAATAATTAGCATGTTGTGAAATAAATTCTAGGAAAATTTGGTGATGTCCCTTATTACCAGAGGACCCTAGGAAAAATAGGTTTTGAGTTAGTTCATTTAAAATAACCCTAATTGGCTTAAACACCCAAAATAGATCCCTAATTAATTAGAGCTAACCATACATCAAATTGACTTGAAATTAATTCTCCATTGACCTTTAGGATCAGAGGAACCCACCATAAAAATTTGAAGTCAATTGGACTTGGTTAGCCCTACTAAATGGGTTGATTAAGCCATTTAGTCAATTTGAACTTTAAAAATTCATAACTTTAAAAATACCTTTTAAAAATTCACCAAATTGGTTTTGGAGCCTCTCTGATATTAGGGGAATTTAAGAAAATTAAAATTTCAATTTTCTAAAAAAGTTTATTTTTAATATTATTTTAATATTTTTAATAATTAAAAAATAATAAAAATCACAAAAATAATAAAATTCACCAAAATGTTACATTTTGAATTTTAATCACTTAGGAACAAACCCCATATTTTTCTTAGGTCTATTTAATGAGACATTAAATTTTAAAGCTCTAGGGTAATTTTAAAATTAAAAAAAAATGTATTTCCTTGCATTTTCACTAAAATAATTATAATAAATCATCGAAAAATCAGAAAATTGCAAAAATTGATTCTCTGATTTCCTTGATATCAGAGAGATTTTTGAAAAAATATAAAGTTCATTTTTCAACCTTTATTTTATTTTAAAATTAATTAACACTCCAAAACTTAAAATAATTATAAGAAAAATAATATAATTCAAAAAATCACCAAAATTGGTTCAAGTGGTCCTCTGGTCATTAGGAATGTCCCCTAATTTTCTTAAGGACAGAAACTTTCCCTTGTTCATGTTATTAAATTTTCCTTGGAAATCTCTATTTTCTACCAAAAATAATTATATAAATAAATTAAATACAGAAAAATCACATTTTCTCCTCTCATGTCTTTATTGACATATGAGTGAAGTTACATAAAAATTTCAAGTTCATTTAAGCTCAATTTAGTGAGTTATGAAATTATTAATCTTAAAGGGCAAAGTGGTAATTAAAATTTTAACCCTTAATTAAAACTTTAGGTTTAATAAAATTAACAAGTAAAATATTTGATCTTAATCTGATTTGGATGATTGAAATTTAAATAATTAAAGGGTAGAAACCCATTAAATAATTTAAAATAATTGAAATAAACCTTTATTAAATAATTGATTAAATTTAGGAAGAGTAATAAAATTGGAATTATTAAAATAGGGATATTGTTAGGAAGAGATTTATTCTTTAATTTAAAAATCCCTAAATTAATCATCTCATTAATATTTAATTCTTAATTAAAATGATAACTCAAATTTAAAATATTAAAAGACTTAATCATTAAACTAAAGTTAAATTATTAAACTCTTTTAAAATTTCAATTAAAGTTAAAAATAAAATTAAATTAAAAATTAAATTAAATTAAATAAATCAAATAGAATTAAATTAAATTAAATCAAATCAAATTAAATTAAATTAAATTAAATTAAATTAAATTAAATTAAATTAAATTAAATTTAAATTAAATTAAATCAAACAAATTAAATTAAATTAAATTAAATTAAAATTAAAAGTAAAATTAAATTAAAGATTAAATTAAATTAAATTAAATAAACAAATTAAATTAAATTAAATGAATAAATTAGATTAAATTAAATTAAATAAATAAATTAAATTAAATTAAATTAGACTAAATTAAATTAAAACAAATTAAATTAAATTAAATAAAATTAAATTAAAACATATTAAATTAAATTAAATTAAATTAAATTAAATCAAATTAAATTAAAATTAAATCAAATTAAATTAAATTAAAGGAAATTAAATCAAATTAAACTAAATTAATTTAACATCAAATCAAACTAAATTGAATTAAATTAAATTAAATTAAAATTAAAATTAAATTAAATTAAATTAAAGTTAAATTAAATTGAATTAAATAACATCACCTAAAATAGAAAGAAATTAAATATAAAGCAACTTGAACACTATTCCAAATTTAAACCCATTAATTGAAATTAAACTAAATCACAAACCATTTGAACACCAATTTACCCTTGAAAGCTTTAGTTGTCATAACTCCTAAACAGAATATTAAATGAAATGTTACTTCACTTATAGGATATTCAAATATCCGAGTTCACTGAGTAAGATAACAACAAAACTTAACTAAACCTCGGACGATTAATTCATTTGTGTAATTGAATTCATTTGGACTTAAAACAATCCTAGAAATATTGAAAAGATGTTTAAGATTTGCCTTAAGCACTTCCTCGATATGATAGGATGTTCATAAGAACAATTGAACTTAATTGTTCTTTGATGAAGAAAATCGTCTTCAAACCAAAACACAAGGAACCTAGACGTCATAGGAAATGACTAGCTATAGGATTAGGAACTTGGTAGAAAACCATAACCATTCCCTTAGCTTTACCTAGGAACTTGCTTAAATATTCTAATTGTGTTTTAAGTGCAGCTTGGGATGACGGGAAGACCCTCCAGGTACGCTTTTATTTTATTGCAATTTACTTTCTTGCAATTTACATTATTGCAATTTATTTAACCGCATTGCACTTACTTTTCTTGCATGATAAACAAGCGTTGCATGAAAACCCACACCTTTAGGATAGTCCTGAAGCTGAAACCAAAACTAAATTAAAAATCATTGCAAGATAAAATTCACCGCCACAACATTCCAAAATATAAAACAACTCAAAATTTAATCACAAACAAAACACAAAACTACAATTACAACTAAATTAAAACGTCTTGTTGGATGATCGGGAATACCTCGGATGATGTAACCTACGTGTTGCTAACGGGATTTCCCACGGTCTAAATGAAAGTGTGGAACTCATTTAGTTGAGTTTAGCAAATTCATCTGGACTAAGTGAATCCGATAAAAATAATGATGCCGGAAGGATGGAACCGTGTGATCTTAACCGGTGTCGTTATAATCAACTTTAAGACTTATTTTTAATTAAAACACAAAAAACACTTGAAAATTAAGATTTTCTCTAAACCAAAACACTTTTCTCATCCCCTGATTTATGACTTCTAAAACTAAACCTCTGTAACAACAAGGAGCTAGGAGCATGGTGGGTAGCACGGCCATCGTCATCAGCAAAACCTGAGTCTACTTCAGCAAAACTTTCCTAGAATTAAATAACAAAGACATTGGACTTCGAGGTAGTTTGCCTAGTGCAACATAAATCCTCAACTCTTCGTTAGGCATTTGCATTGCAAATTAAGCCCTAACCGGTCTTAGGATTCAGAGGTAGTCGTCCGATACGACATAAACCCTCACATCTTCGAGGCTATTTGTATGATTCTATCATATAAATATAAGCCCTAATTAATTAAAATCGACAAAATCAAAACATTAAATAGACATTAGGACTTTCCTAAATTCAAGCCAAACAATAGGATAGTCGGGAAATCACCGAAGTTCACTTCGAATCTGTCATTTCTCCTACTTTTCTTCCTTTGAATTCCCAAAACAAAATGTTCCAAATTTGATCCATTCCCTATTGAAATTCCAAAATTCAATCCTTTGAAAACTTAAACTTTGAAATTCTTGAGAGCAGAATTATTGATTATTATCGAGAGTTTTCTTAGGTGATTCTCGTCACTTAAGATGTAATTAACTATAGGGGCTTGCCCTTATAGAGAATTTTAAAGAACCCAGGTAATATAAACCCTGTTTAATACTTTCATATTAAACAGGGGAATTTGTCGGCTTATAAAATTGGTTCGCAGACCAAACAGATGTCACAAATCCTCTAGTTTATTTATTCGAGCCCCACTATTAAGTAGTGTGTCTATCCTTAGGGATAGGTACACGGTTTGTGGTGCGGTGTTCGTTTATATAAACTATTTGGGATGTGAGATCGGTTTGATTTCATATCTTAAAATCTTTAAATTTAAAATTATTTTCAAAAATCAAATACTACTTTTCAAATTATTTATTTAAATTAGATTAAAAATTCGCCGACAATTTCTGTAGGCTACCTCCTTTTAAAAAATACAACACTCAACCTAAAAATAATGCCGACACTAACCAAGTCGGGTATTGTTCTTCACGGACAAATTTAACATCTATTAGCTTTTTAACTTCAGCTTGTCGGCATATTTTTAGGTTGTGTGTTTTATTTTGAAAAGGGGTCGCCTACAAAAATTGTCGGCGAATTTTTAATTTAATTTAAATAAATAATTTGAAAAACAGTATTTGATTTTGAAAATAATTTTAAATTTGAAGATTTTAAGATATGAAATCAAACCGATCTCACATCCCAAATAGTTTATATAAACGAGCACCACACCACAAACCGTGTATCTATCCCTAAGGATGGACACACTGCTTGACGGTGGGGCTCGATTAAACAAACTAAAAGATTTGTGACATCCGTTCGGTCCGTGAACCAATTTTATAAGCCGACAAATTCCCTCGTTTAATATGAAAGCATTAAACGGGTTTATATTACCAGGTTCTTTAAAATTCCCTATAAGGGCAAGCCCTATAGTTAATTACATCTTAAGTAACGGGAGTCACCTAAGAAAACTCTCGATAATAATCAATAATTCGCTCTCAAGAATTTCAAAGTTTAAGTTTTCAAAGGATTGAATTTTGGAATTTCAATAGTGAATGGATCAAATTTGGAACATTTTGTTTTGGGAATTCAAAGGAAGAAAGTAGGAGAAATCACGGATTCGAAGTGAACTTCGGTGATTTCCGACTATCCTATTATTCGGCTTGAATTTAGGAAAGTCCTAATGTCTATTTAATGTTTTGATTTTGTCGATTTTAATTAATTAGGGCTTATATTTATATGATAGAATCATACAAATAGCCTCGAAGATGTGAGGGTTTATGTCGTACCAGACGACTATCTCGGAATCCTAAGACCGGTTAGGAGCTTAATTTGCAATGCAAATGCCTAACGAAGAGTTGAGGATTTATGTTGCACTAGTGCAACTACCTCGAAGTCCAATGGCTTTGTTATTTAATTCTAGGAAAGTTTTGTTGAAGTAGACTCGAGTTTTCTGATGACGATGTCCGTGCTGCCATCATGCTCCGAGCTCCTTGTTGTTACGAAGGTTTAGTTTTAGAAGTCATAAATCGGGGATGAGAAAAGTGTTTTGGTTTAGAGAAGTCTTAATTTCCAAGTGTTTTTTTGTGTTTTAATTAAAAACAAATCTTAAAGTTGATTATAACGACACCGGTTAAGATCCCACTGAGTTTCATCCTTCCGCATCATTATTTTTATCGGATTCACTTAGTCCGTATGAATTTGCTAAACTCAACTGAATGAGTTCCACACTTTCATTTAGATCGTGGGAAATCCCGTTAGCAACACGTAGGTTACATCATCCGAGGTATTCCCGATCATCCAACGAGACGTTTTAATTTAGTTGTAATTGTAGTTTTGTGTTCTGTTTGTGATTAAATTTTGAGTTGTTTTATATTTTGAAATGTTGTGGCGGTGAATTTTATCTTTCAATGACTTTGAACTTAGTTTTGGTTTCAATTTTAGGGACTATCCTAAAGGTGTGGGTTTTCATGCAACAGTTGTTTATCATGCAAGAAAAGTAAAGTGCATTTGCAATAAAGTAAATTGCAAGAAAGTAAATTGCAATAAAATAAAAGCGTACCTGGAGGGTCTTCCCGTCATCCCAAGTCGCACTTAAAACACAATTAGAATATTTAAGCAAGTTCCTAGGTAAAGCTAAGGGAAGGGTTATAGTTTTCTACCAAATTCCTAATCCTATAGCTAGTCATTTCCTATGACGTCTAGGTTCCTTGTATTTTTGTTTGAAGACGATTTTCTTCATCAAAGAACAATTAAATTCAATTGTTCTTATAAATATCCTATCATATTGAGGAAGTGCTTAAGAAGAATCTTAAACATCTTTTCAATACTGATAGGATTGTTTTAAGTCCAAATGAATTAAATTATACAAATAAATTAATCGTCCAAGAATCTCAAGTTTTGTTATCTTGCTCAGTGAACTAGGATATTTGAATGTCCTATAAGTGAAGTAACATTTCATTTAATATTTTGTTTAGGAGTTATGATAACTAAAGCTTTTGAGGGTAAATTGGTGATTTAGTTTAATTTCCATTAATGGGTTTAAATTTGGAATAGTGTTCAAGTTATTTTAGATTTATTTTGAATTCTTTATGTCTTTGGTGATGTTATTTAATTCAATTTAATTTAATTTAATTTAATTTAATTGAGTTTTAATTTAATTTAATTCAATTTAATTCAATTTAGTTTGATTTGATGTTACATTAAATTAATTTGATTTGATTTAATTTTAATTTAATTTGATTTAATTTAATTTAATTTAATTTAATTTTTTATTTAATTTAATTTAATTTAATTTGATTTTATTTATTTATTTAGTTTAATTTAATTTAATTTAATTTAATTTAATTTAATTTAATTTAATTTAGTTTATTTAATTTAATTTAATTTGTTTATTTAATTTAATTTAATTTGTTTATTTAATTTAATTTAATTTAATCTTTAATTTAATTCAACTTTTAATTTTAATTTAATTTAATTTAATTTAATTTAATTTAATTTAATTTAATTTAATTCAGTTTAATTTACTTAATTTAATTTAATTTTTAATTTAATTTTATTTATTTTAATTTTAATTAAAATTTTAAAAGAGTTTAATAATTTAATTTTAGTTTAATGATTAAGTCTTTTAAAGTTTTAAATTTGAGTTATCATTTTAATTAAGAATTAAATATTAATGAGATAATTAATTTAGGGATTTTAAATTAAAGAATAAATCTCTTCCTAATAATATCCCTATTTTAATAATTCCAATTTTATTATTCTTCCAAATTTAATCAATTATTTAATTAAAGTTTAATCATTTTAAATTGCTTAATGGGTTTCTACCCTTTAATTATTTAAATTTCAATCATCCAAATCAAATTAGGATCAAATATTTTACTTGTTAATTTTTTATTAAACCTAAAGTTTTAATTAAGGATTAAAAATTTTAATTACCACTTTACCCTTTAAGCTTAATAATTTCATAACTCACTAAATTGAACTCAAATGAACTTGAAATTTTTATGTGACTTCATTCATATGTCAATAAAGACATGAGAGGAGAAAATGTGATTTTTCTGTATTTAATTTATTTATATAATTATTTTTGGTAGAAAATAGAGATTTCCAAGGAAAATTTAATAACATGACCAAGGGAAAGTTTCTGTCCTTAAGAAAATTAGGGGACATTCCTAATGATCAGAGGACCACTTGGACTAATTTTGGTGATTTTTTGAATTATATTATTTTTATTATAATTATTTTAAGTTTTGGAGTGTTAATTAATTTAAAAATAAGATAAATGTTGAAAAATGAATTTTATATTCAAAAATCTCTCTGATATCAAGGAAATCAGAGAATCAAATTTTGCAATTTTTTGATTTTTCTATGATTTATTATAATTATTTTAATGAAAATGCTAGAAAATACATTTTTTTTAATTTTAAAATTGCCCTAGAGCGTTAAAATTTAATATCTCACTAAATAGACCTAAAAAAAATATAGGGTTTGTTCCTAAGTGATTAAAATTCAAAATGTGACATTTTGGTGAATTTTATTATTTTTGTGATTTTTATTATTTTTTAATTATTAAAAATATTAAAATAATATTAAAAATTAACTTTTTTAGAAAATTGAAATTTTAATTTTCTTAAATTCCCCTAATATCAGAGAGGCTCCAAAACCAATTTGGTGAACTTTTGAAAAATATTTTGAAAGTTATGAATTTTTAAATTTAAATTGACTAAATGGCTTAATCAACCCAATTAGTAGGGCTAACCAAGTCCAATTGACCTCAAATTTTTATGGTAGGTTCCTCTGATCCTAAAGGTCAATGGAGAATTGATTTCAAGTCAATTTGATGTATGGTTAGCTCTGATTAATTAGAGACCTATTTTGAGTGTTTAAGCCAATTAGGGTTGTTTTAAATGAACTGACTCAAAACCTATTTTTCCTAGGGTTCTCTAGTCATATGGAACATCACCAAATTTTCCTAGAATTTATTTCACAACATGATATTTATTGGAATTAAAATACTCAAAACAGTAACATGAATTTGAAAAATGAATAACTCTTCATAGGGATGGCCTCTGACTTTGGAAAATTCGGGGAATGTTCCCAAATTCAGAGGCTTCAAAAGCCCTATGGTCTCATGCCATGGTGAATTGTATAAATGCATGGAGAATTAAAAGTATGCAGAGAGTAAATAAATTATAAAAAATAAAATACTTGATGAAATTAAATGATTTCTTTTCCACATTATTCTCCTCTGTTCACTGAGCAAGAGGGTATTTTTATTTTATTTTTCTGATTTTTCTATACAAAGTTATGAATTTTTGAAGTTTAGGGAATTAAATAAATCAGAAAAATCCCTAATTTTCTATTTATCCATGCGGCGCCGCGTCAACCTCGGCAGCTCTGAAATGCCGCGTGGCACGCTCCCATTCGACGCCGCCATCTGACTCAGCGCTTCCGGGGCCCGCTGTATCGTTCCGTCTTCTTATCTGACGCAATCCTGGCCGTCCGTCCGCGCGTGTATTACATGGACGGCATCCGTTCATCGTCCCCAAGTGTCCTCACCCGAGAGCCGTCCACACTAAATCCCTAATATCTCACTCGATACTCAATGGATTTTCATGTTCTTATGCTCTATGGATTCATCTTGAAGAGACGAACACATCTATACGGTTATCATGCATTGAAATTAAAGCATTTGAAATGGAGAATCTCCAGAAGCTCGGGATAAAGAATTAGCTCATACCTTTGCTCAGAGAAGTGTGGCTTCGATCTGAGAGTTGTTGCACCTTTGATTGGATCCTAACAAGCTCCAGATGCAGTCTCCTGGTCGGTGAATTGTCTAGGTTGGATTTCGACCACAACCGATCACAAAGCTTGGAGGCTGGAGCAGCCGGGTGGCCTGGAGATGGGGCTTTTTACGGTGGACACCTTCCTTGGTCCGGTGAAGGTGTAGAACCAATCAATTTGGGGATTGGCTCACTTGTGGAGAAGTGTCCTCGGTTTTGGGTGGAATTTCGGTTGAGAAATTGGATTTTGTCGGTAGGGATTAGGGCAAATTGACACTCGGGGATCAAGCTCGCTCTAAGGGTGGAGAAGGCTGCGGAACAATTTTGGCAGAGTTTCGGCAAGGTTTGTGCAACTCTCCTCTCATGGCCGTGAGGGAGTCGAGTTTAAATAGACGTGGTTGGAGAGCCTCACAGGGATGGCCAAGGGTTGGGATCAGCTGCTCTGGTCATGGGAAGAAGAGCCATGGTGGCCATTGGGCATGGGGCAGCTCAGCAAGGTGGAATTCCAAAATTTGACTCCTCCCCATGTCTCGGCCATGGAGTTTTCCGGCGACCCGGGCGGGCGGCCGGCGGCATGGGTCACCCTCGGGGTCAGGGAGTCCGAGGGCTTGAAGTTGGTGAAGGCAATTGGGCTTTGACATGTGTAAAGGCTTTGAATTAAAATGGAATGAGGAAGGAGTCATTTTGGCTTCAATTTGGTCAACCCATTGGTTTGGGTTGGGTGTACCTCCCCATGGCCTGATTTTGGGCTGAGAGGATCAGTTGGGTCAGCCAAGAGAGAATGGTGTGGTCTCTATCCATGATGAGGTGGCTAAACATGGTTTAGAGTGTGTCATGGATAAGGTTAAAAAGGCTTAATGAAAGATTAGGAAAGGAGCCCCTCCTTTTACCATTAATGGCATGGTCACATGCCAAACTTTCATGGCTTCATATGGCTTGTGAATGGCTCATCCATGGCTCCATTTGGCTTGGGAAAAGTTTGGGTCAATTTCATAAAAACGGATTTAAGAAAATTTTGATATTTTGATGGGAATTTATATGGGGCTTGATTTGGAATTGTTTAATTGATGACTTTGAAACTTAGGGGCAATTTTGATTAAATGGATGATTAGGGGAAGTGCCATGTGGGCTTTAGATGAATTTGGGCTTTGAATTTGAAGGAAGTGGGCTTTTTGGAAAGTTTAAGGGGAATGGGCGTTTTGATTTAGGGATGGGTACTTTGGTGAAGATTTTTAGCGACCTTGTCAAATAAGTGTTATAATTGGTTTAGGGATGTTCTATGAAGGGCTTGGAGTCAATTAGTGTGATTTGGGGTTGAATTGGTTTGAATTTGGATTTATTTGGTAAGTGGGCCTATGTAGGTCAAATTGGGCTAACTTGGGCCAATGTTGGGTTAGGGTTAAAATTGATGTAAAATTAATGTTGAGAAATATTTATGGGAGTGTTTCAAAGAGGTTTTGACTTTGGTTGGGCTTTGATTTTGGGATTTGGGCTCATTTGGGTTAGGTTTGGTTTAGGTCAAAAAATGGGCCTTTCAAATTGGGTTGAATTGAAAGTGGGTTTGGGTATAAATTTTGGGCAAATCATGTTAGTGTTTTATTTGTGGGAATTTTGGCTAAGATTTAGAAAAGATTTTAAGTTAATTGGGAGTTTGAATTTTGGTGAGTTTGGGTTAGGTTTGGGTCATGGGTCCAAATTGGGCTTTAAGGCCAGGGTGAGGAATTGGATCCAAATGTCAATCAAATTGGACTTGAATTTGGTTCTAGATTGGTGTTGGGAATGTTGAATTGAAGTTTAGAACTGAATTGGACCACAATTTGGGTCAATTGGGTAGGTTTGGTTTGACATTGGGTTCACTTAGGGTTAAAATGGGTCAAACTGGGGGTTTTGACAAACGTAGTAAATTGACAAAATTACCCATGGTGTAGTCGATAAATAAGAAATTGGAATATTTGGGATTTCTGAAATTTTCTGGGAGAATTTTTCTGAATTTTTGGATTTTTTAAGCCAAGAGGGGTATTTTGGGTATTTGGAGGGTATTGGGAGGTATTTGGAATTTTTGGTATTTTGGGTATGGATGATCAATTCGGTAATGTGGAAATGTTTAAGATCAATTTTGAGGAATTTTGGGTGATTTAGGAATGGAAAATTTGGGTAATTTCAAGGGTTTTGGGTAAAGCTAGGCGGGTGTAGGTCCCGGGTCAAAAATGAAAATTTGGGAAATTGAAGATCGGGGTGGATGGGTGAGTGAAATCATTTTGGCCGAGCCATGAAGCCATATCAAACCCACACGAGCCATGAAGGGACCCATTCGAGGCATTCACTATGTTGTTCCTAACCCTCTTAGCCAAGGGCTTAGGGGTTAAGGACCATCCATGTGAATCACCTGGCATGAGTCGGGGAGGTCGTGTTGGGTATGTGTGTTTTAGGAAGCCTGGAAAGTAAGGTGTGTAGCCACCTCTTCAATTGCATCAGTGCCATCGTAAAGGGCCCTAAGGCCAAAGAGTCCTATAGGAACTCATCTCTAAACTTCCACATTTGATTTCAACCCTCTAGGTGATTAGGGGTCTATAGTCAAGTTTGTGGAGTTTGAAGTGGTTAAGAAGTGGTTTGAGTTTCTAAAAGGTGGGTCCCAATTCCCAGCCCTAAGATAGTCAAAGGAAAAGCCTAAGGCTAGATCCTAAGCACTAAAAAGAAGAAGAGAAGACCTCATCAAAAATGAGGTCAACAAATGGACCTCAATAGGTGTGGTGAGCTGATTTTATACCACTGGCTACAGACAGTTGGACTAAGCGATCAACAAACCAACACAACCAGCCCAAGTGACAAACTTAGGACAAAGCAAAAGAATTTCCGTCAGAGACGGCAGGTTCCCAAACTAGAGATACCTGAACTCTCGCCGGGGAAAAAGAAAATGAGGTGAATTTAACGTATGACCCGGAGAATTTCGATTTAGATTTTATTTTTGCTGCTTAAGTTTGACGTGTGAACTTAGATTTCAGTTTGGAGTTTTAATTTTAGATTGAAGTTTTGTCAAAATTAATTTGAGGGATTTGATTTGGAATGAAAATTGGACTCGAGGTTTTAGATGGGCATCTTCAAATTTCAAAGAAAATCGAATTGATCAGGATTGCATCATTGCAATGAGGAGAGATCTCGTACAATGCGGTATCGATGTAAAATCCTTAACCTCAAGAGTTTGATTTTGATGTATTTCATTGCTGTAGGGAAAGAATCCTCAAAGTAAAGGCGCCTGATGTAAAATCCTCGACCCAAAAAGTTTGATTTTGGATGGGTCAAGGCAACAGGAAAGAATCCTGCAAGGCAGTCTTCGATGTAAAATCCTCGACCCAAAAGTTTTAATTTGACGTATTTCAACATAATATGAAATAATCCTAAAAGAAAGGTAGCCTTGGATGTAAAATCCTCGACCCAAAAGTTTGAATTTGATGTATTTCACAAGGCAATAGAAAGAATCCTAAAGGGCAAGCCTTGGATGTAAAATCCTTGACCCAAAAGTTTGAATTCCCGTATGTATTTCAAGCTGCACAGAAAGAATCCTAGTTAGTTGCAGTCTTGGATGTGAAATCCTCGACCCAAAAGTTTGAATTTGATGTATTTCAAAGGCAATAGAAAGAATCCCAGTAAAGGCGCCTTGGATGTAAAATCCTCGACCCAAAAGTTTGAATTTGATGTATTTCCCCAAAGGCAATAGTAGAATCCCTGTAGCAGCAAGTGGGCTCCCTTCTGATGTAAAATCGTCACCCAGGCTTGAATTTGATGTATTTCTATGCAATAGGAAAGAACTGGGCAAAGGTAGCCTTGGATGTAAATCTCGACCCAAAGTTTGAATTTGATGTATTTCAGTGCAATAGGAAAGAATCCTAAAGCAAAGGTGTGCCTTGATGTAAAATCCTCGACCCAAAAGTTTGAATCTGATGTGATTGATATTTGATTCGAGATCCGAAGAAATTGAATTAATTTATCAGGACTCGAAACTGAAAATTGAATCTGAGATTTGAAGGCATGAGTTTGAACTCGATCAAATTCGATTTAAGATTTGATTGAAATTTGAAGATCAATTTTTGAAATTTGATCGATTGATTTGAATCTGCCGAGAATTCGATTCGAGATTGAAGATCAAATTTAAATTTGATCGAGAGTGGATTTGGAATTTGATCGAGAATTCGATTTGTATCGATTTGAACATTTTTGTTGATTTCATTTATCTTTTAATGGTTCAAATTTATTTTATCGTTTATTTAATGTTCATGGAATTTGGTGTCGCCATTTTAGATTTTTAAAGAAAGTTTTCTTTTATCCCTTTTTTATTTCTCTTTTCTGCTCTTTGGCTCAAGTTCACGTGAACTTAATGGCGTTTCCCAATCAATTGCACAAAAGAGGTGAAGGCCAAAAATGTGACATGGTCACTTTCATTCCAATCATATTGAAGATACATCATACATAATGCTTGTGCTCCATAACCACCTCCAGCCAAACAGCGTCCTGATCAGAGCCCACTCAAATTTGATGGATATTTGGGAGAGTAATATCCCTCTCAATGAGAAGCCTAGCAGCATCAGGTATAATCCTATTATAAGTGGTAGCATCCATTTGCAGTGGCGTACCAAGGGCTCTGCCATTTTGAAACAGAACATTCTATTGAAATATCAATATGGGTGGCCTAGAAACTTGAATCAAATAGGAACCACAAAAGATTCCTTAGAGGGGTCAAAATTTAGAGACCACTTTATAATCTTCATTTCAGTCCTTGCGATGAAAACAGACTGCTTGACAAACAAACTAGCATAGTCCTCCTCCACCGTTAAATGAATCAAAAGATGTCTTTCATCCAACAGTCCCATCTTCTAAGCTCCAATGAAGTGTAGTGAGTCAATGAAATTCCTCACCAACTCCATTTTAGGATGTCCCAAAACAAACTTACTGATAAGGGTAAATTTCACCTCCTCATTCAAAGTATTTAACTCAGTCTCAGAAAAAATAATGGCAGGAGAGTGTCGGCACTATTTTTAGGTCGTGTGATATTTTTAAAAGGGGTCGCCTAACAGAAATTGTCGGCGAAATTAAATTTTAAATTTGATTTAAATATATATATATAATTTAGAAAGTAGTATTTGACTTTGAAAATAATTTTAAATTTGAAAGTTTTAAGATATGAGATTAAACCGATCTCACATCCCGAAATAGTTTATATAAACGAGCACCGCACCACAAACCGTGTATCTATCCCTAAAGATAGACACACCGCTTGAGGTGGGGCTCGATCAAATAAACTAGAAGTTTTGTGACATCCGTTTGGTCAGCGAACCAATTTTATAAGCCGATAAATTCCTACGCTTAATATGAAAGTATTAAACGGGGTTTATATTACCTGGTTCTTTAAAATTTCATATAAGGGCAAGCCCTATAGTTAATTACATCTCAAGTGACGGGAATCACCTAAGAAAACTCTCGATAATAACCGATAATTCGTTCTCAAGAATTTGAAGTTTAAGGTTTTCAAAGATTGAATTTTGGAATTTCAATAGGGAATAGATCAAATTTTGGAACATTTTGTTTTGTGAATCCAAAGGAAGAAAGGTAGGAGAAATCACTGATTCGAAGTGAACTTCGGTAATTTCCCGACTATCCTATTGTTTGGCTTGAATTTAGGAAAGTCCTAATGTTTATTTAGTATTTCAATCTTGCCAATTTTAATTAATTAGGGCTTATATTTGTATGATAAAATCAAACAAATAGCATAGAAGATGTGAGGGTTTATTGTCGTATCGGACGACTACCTCGGAATCCTAAGACCGGTTAGGGCTTAATTTGCAATGCAAATGCCTAACGAAGAGGTTGAGGATTTATGTTGCACTTGGCCAGCTACCTCGAAGTCCCATGGCTTTGTTGTTTAATTCTAAGAAGGTTTCTTTGAAGTAGGTTCAAGTTTTTGCTGACGACGATGGCCGTGCTGCCCACCATGCTCCAAGCTCTTTGTTGTTGCAGAGGTTTAGTTTTAGAAATCATAAATCAGGAGATGAGAAAAGTATTTTGGTTTAGAGAAGTCTTAATTTCCGAGTGTTTTGTATTTTGATTAAAACAAATCTTAAAGTTGATTATAACGACACCGGTTAAGATCCCACGGTTCCATCCTTCCGGCATCATTATTTTTATCGGATTCACTTAGTCCGGATGAATTTGCTAAACTCAACTGAATGAGTTCCACACTTTCATTTAGACCGTTGGAAATCCCGTTAATAACACGTAGGTTACATCATCCGAGGTATTCCCGATCATCCAACGGGACGTTTTAATTTAGTTGCAATTGTAGTTTTGTGTTCGTTTTGTGATTAAATTTTGAGTTGTTTTATATTTTGAAATGTTGTGGCGGTGAATTTTATCTTGTAGATGACTTTTAACTTAGTTTTGGTTTCGGTTTTAGGGACTATCCTAAAGGTGTGGGTTTTCATGCAATGATTGTTTTATCATGCAAGAAAAGTAAAATGCATTTGCGATAAAGTAAATTGCAAGAAAGTAAATTGACGAAAGTAAATTGCAATAAAATAAAAGCGTGCACTGGAGGGTCTTCCCGTCATCCCAAGCTGCACTTAAAACTTAATTAGAATATTTAAGCAAGTTCCTAGGTAAAGCTAGGGGAAAGGTTATGGTTTTCTACCGAGTTCCTAATCCTATAGCTTAGTCAACTCCTATGACGTCTAGGTTCTTTGTGTTTTTGTTTGAGGACGATTTTCTTCATCAAAGGACAATTAAGTCCAATTGTTCTTATAAATATCCTATCATATTGAGGAAGTGCTTAAGAAGAATCTTAAACATCTTTTCAATATTTTTAGGATTGTTTTAAGTCCAAATGAATTTAATTATATAAATGAATCAATCGTCCGAGGTTTTCAAGTTTTGTTAACTTGCTCAGTGAACTAGGACATTTGAATATCCTATGAGTGAGGTAACACTTCATTTGATGTTTCATTTAGGAGTTATAATAATCAAAGCTTTCAAGGGTAAATTAGTATTCAAATGATTTGATTTAAGTTAAAGGGTTTAAATTTGGAATAGTGTTCAAGTTGCTTTACATTTATTTTGAATTCTTTATGTCTTAGGTGATGTTATATTTAATTCAATTTAATTTAATTGAGTTTTAATTTAACTTAATTTAATTTAATTTGATTTGATGTTTAATTAATTTGATTTGATTTAATTTAATTTAATTATTTAATTTAATTTAATTTAATTTGATTTAATTTAATTTAATTGTTTAATTTAATTTAATTATTTAATTTAATTTAATTTAATTTAATTTAATTTAATTGTTTAATTTAATTTAACTTAATTATTTAATTAAATTTAAATTTAATTTAATTTAATTTAATTTAATTTAATTGATTTAATTTAATTTTATTTAATTATTTAATTTAATTTTAATTTAATTTAATTTAATCCAATTTAATTTACTTAATTTAATTTAATTTTTAATTTAGTTTTATCTTTAATTTTAATTGAAATTTTTGAAAGAGTTTAATAATTTAATTTTAGTTTAATGATTAAGTCTTTTAATATTTTGAATTTGAATTATCATTTTAATTAAGAGTTGAATATTAATGAGATGATTAATTTAGGGATTTTTAAATTAAAGAATAAATCTCTTCCTAATAAATATCCCTTATTTTAATAATTCCAATTTTATTATTCTTCCAAATTTAATCTATTATTTAATTAAAGTTTAATCATTTTAAAAAATTGTTTAATGAGTTTCTACCCTTTAATTATTTAAATTTCAATCATCCAAATCAGATTAAGATCAAATATTTTACTTGTTAATTTTATTAAACCTAAAGTTTTAATTAAGGGTTAAAAGTTTAATTACCATTTTACCCCTTAAGCTTAATAATTTCATAACTCACTAAATTGAACTTAAATGAACTTGAAATTTTTATGTGACTTCACTCATATGTCAATAAAGACATGAGAGGAGAAAATGTGATTTTTCTGTATTTAATTTATTTATATAATTATTTTTGGTGGAAAATAGAGATTTTCAAGGAAAATTTAATAACATGACTAAGGGAAAGTTTCTGTCCTTAAGAAAATTAGGGGACATTCCTAATGACCAGAGAAGCACTTGGACCAATTTTGGTGATTTTTTGAATTATATTATTTTTATTATAATTATTTTGAGTTTTGGAGTGTTAATTAATTTAAAAATAAAATAAATGTTGAAAAATGGGTTTTATATTTTTCAAAAATCTCTCTGATATCAAAGAAACCAGAGAAGCAAATTTTGTAATTTTCTGATTTTCCTATGATTTATTATAATTATTTTAGTGAAAATGCTAGAAAATACATTTTTTTTAATTTTAAAATTACCCTAGGGCTTTAAAATTCAATATCTCACTAAATAGACCTAAGAAAAATGTGGGATTTGTTCCTAAGTGATTAAAATTCAAAATGTGACCTTTTGGTGAATTTTATTATTTTTGTGATTTTTATTATTTTTTAATTATTAAAATATTAAAATAATATTAAAAAATCAACTTTTTTAGAAAATTGAAATTTCAATTTTTTTTAGATTCCCCTGATATCAGAGAGGCTCCAAAACTAATTTGGTGAGTTTTTAAAAAGTATTTTAAAAGTTATGAATTTTTAAAGTTTAAAATGGCTAAGTGACTTAATCAACCCAATTAGTGGGGCTAACCAAGTCCAATTAACCTCAAATTTTTATGGTGGATTCCTCGCATCCTAAAGGTCAGTGGAAAATTGATTTCAAGTCAATTTGATGCCTGGTTAACTCTAATTAATTAAAGACCTATTTTGGGTGTTTAAGCCAGTTAGGGTTTTTTGAATGAACTAAGCCAAAATCTATTTTTCCTAGGGTTCTCTGGTCATAAGGAACATCACCAAATTTTCCTAGAATTTATTTCACAACATGCTATTTACTGGAATTAAAATACTCAAAACGGTGACTCGAACTTGAAAAATCGAGAACTCTTCATAGGGATGGCTCTCGACTTTGGAAAATTCAGGGAATGTTCCCAAATTCAGAGGCTTCAAAAGCCCTATGGTCTCATGCCATGGTGAATTGTATGCATGCATGGAGAATTAAAACAATGCAGAGAGTAAATAAATTATAAAAAATAAAATATTTGATAAAATTAAGTGATTTCTTTTCCACATTATTCTCCTCTCTTCACTGAGCAAGAGGGTATTTTTATTTTATTTTTCTGATTTTTCTACACAAAGATATGAATTTTTTAAGTTTAGGGAATTAAATAAATCAAAAAATCCCTAATTTTCTACTTATCCGAGTCAGCGCCAACGCATCCTCGGCGACTCCGAAAGGCCGCGCGGCGCGCTCCCATTCGACGCCGCCACTTGAGTCGGCGGCCGGGCCCCGCGGTTCTCGTACCGTCTCCGGTCCGACGCCATCCGAGCCGTCCGTCCGCGCGTGTATTGAATGGACGGCATCCGTTCATCGTCCCCAAGTGTTCTCGCCCGAGAGCCGTCCATACTAAATCCACTAAGATCTCACTCGATTCTCAATGGATTTTCATGTTCTTATGCTCTATGGATTCGTCTTGAAGAGACGAACACATCTATACGGTTAACATGCATTGAAACTAAAGCATTTAAAATGGAGAATCTCCAGAAGCTCGGGATGAAGAGTTAGCTCATACCTTGGCTCAGAGAAGTGTGGCTTGATCCGAGAGTTGTTGCACCTTCGATTGGGTCCCGCGAAGCTCCGGATGAAGTCTCTCGGTCCGGTGAATTGTCCGGATATGATTTCGACCAAGCCCGATCACAAAGCTTGGAGGTTTGGAGCAATCCGGGTGGTACTGGAGATGGGGCTTTTGATGGTGGACACCTTCTCTTAGTCCGGTGAAGGTGTAGAGCCAATCAATTTGGGAATTGGCTCACTGTGGAGAAGTGTCCCGGTTTTGGGTGGAATTTCAACTCCGAAATCGAGCTTTCGGAGGAGAAATGGCGAGGAATTTCACTGGGGATCAAGTGCTCTAAGGGTGGAAGAGGGTGCGGAACAATTTTGGCGAGTTTTGGCAAGGTTTATGCTTCTCTTCTTTCATGGCCGAGAGGGGTGGAGTTTAAATAGAGTCTGGTGCGGGGCCTCCGGGGGGAGTTAGGGCTCGGGATCGACTTGCTGCAGTGAGGAGAAGAACGGCCATGGTGACCACTGGGCATGGGGCGGCTCAGCAAGTGAGAATTTCAATGTTGGCTCACATATGAGCTCTCGGCCATGGTGTTTTCCGTGGCACTGGTGGCCGGCCGGCCGAGCGATGGTCACCATCTTGGTCAGGTGGGTCAGGGCTGGAGGTTTGTGCAATCAATTGGCCATGGACATGTGTAAAGGCTTTGATCCAAAGTAGAATGGGGCACGACTAGTTTTGGACCTAAATGGGTCAACCCACCCATTTGGGCTAGGTGCACCACCCAAGGTGGCTTTGGATGCTTGTGGGGGATCAAAGGGATCGACTGGTTTGGCATGGAGAAGTCTCCATCCAAATATATTTGGATTAAATTTAAGTTTAGGTGAAACATGATTAAGGCTAATGAGCTTTAGGGATTAAGGAAAGCCCCCCCCCCCTCTTCTTACCCAATATGGCATGGTGGAGTGTCCAAAGCTCTCATGGCTCACATGTGGCTCATACATGGCTTCATGGCTCACCTTTGGCTTGCGAAAAATTTGGTCGATTTCATAAAAAAGGATCTTAAGGATTTTGGATAATTTGGTGGAAATTTGGATGAAGCCTCATTTAGAAATATTTGATCATTGGTTTAGGACTTAGGGATGATTTTAATTGAAAGTATGATGAGGGGAAATGTCATATGGGCTTTGGAAGAATTTTTGGGGTTTTGGATTTGGTGGAAGTGGGCTTTTTAAAATGGTTTAAGGAATGGGCCCTTAAGTTTAAAAAATGAATTTATGGATGGGAATTTTGTAAAGAGGTTGGGCCAAATAATTGTTGGGTTTAGCTCATGGATGTGTCATGAGTGATTTGAAACAAATTGGGGGTGATTTGGATTTGAATTGGGTTGAATTTGGGTTAGGTTTGGGCTTAGGTCAAAAATGGGCCTTTTAACCTCGGGTTGAGTTTGAGTGGGGTTTGGGTTCAAAATTTGGGCAAATCATGTTAGGGTTTTGTTTGTGGGAATGTTAAGGAAGATTTAGAAAAGATTTGAGGTTAATTGGAGTTGAATTGGGTGAGTTTGGGTTAAGTTTGGGTCATGGGTCGAAATTGGGCTTTAAGGCCAAAAGTGAGATTGGATCCAAATGTCAATCAAATTGGACTTGGATTTGGTCTAGATTGGTATTGGGAATGTTGAATTGAAGTTTAGAATTGAATTGGACCAGAATTTGGGTCAATTGGATAGGTTTGGTTTGACATTGGGTTCACTTTGGGTTAAAATGGGTGAAATTGGGGGTTTTGACAAAAGTAGGGTAAATTGACAAAATTGGCCCATGGTGTAGTTGGACAAAATGAAATTGGGAATATTTGGGATTTTCTGGAATTTTCTGGGAATTTTCTGAATTTTTAGGCCAAGAAGGGTATTTTGGGTATTTGGAGGGTATTGGGAGGTATTTTTTGGAATTTTTGGTATTTTTGGGTATGGATGATCAATTTGAGTGATGTGGAGATGTTTGAGAGTGATTTTGGTGAATTTTGGGTAATTTGGAAATTTTGCAAAAATTTGGGTAATTTCAAGGTTTTGGGTAGGTTTAGTAGGTGTAGGGTCCCGGGGTCAAAACTGAAAATTTGGGAAATTAAAGATTGGGTGAATCTAGGTGGAAAGAAATCATTTTGGTTGAGCCATGAAGCCATTTCAAGCCCATATGAGCCATGAAGGGACTCATTTGAGGCATTCACTATGTTGTTCCTAACCCTCTTAGCCAAGGGCTTAGGGGTTAAGGACCATCCATGTGAATCACCTACATGAGTCGGAGGTCAAGTTGGGTATGAGTGTGGTTTTAGGAAGTGTGTGGAAATGTAGTGTGTAAGTGTAGTGTAAGTCGGCCTCTTCACGGCACCGAGCCACCTGAGGCGGTCCTAAGGCCAAAGAGTCCTATAGGAACTCATCCTTTAAACTTCCACATTTGATTTCAACCCTCTAGGTGATTAGGGGTCTATAGTCAAGTTTGTGGAGTTTGCGGGGAGTTTAGAAGTGGTTTGAATTTCTAAAAGGCGGGTCCCAATTCTAGTCCTCTAAGATAGTCAAAGGAAAAGCCTAAGGCTAGATCCTAAGCACTAAAAAGAAGAAGGGAAGACCTCATCGAAAATGAGGTCAACAGAGAGTCATCTTTCTCCCCAATAGGGTGAATAAAAGAACAAGAACCTCTTTCCGCAGCATCATGAAAAGCCTGTGGAAATACCAAATATTCAAGGCCTTTGCGAGTAGCCATACCTTTTCCCACCACCCCAGCAAAGGTATATATATATATATCTATATATATATATAATTGAAGGCTTTATCTTTAAAGTATTAAAAGATTTAAAAAATATTTTAAATTTTATATTATGTGATTTCTTATTATTTTTCTTTGAATTTTGCATTCTATTTGTCATTTTATTATTACATTATATTAAATTAATCTTATTTTTTTACTTTCATAATAAACAAGCCGACTTTTAAACACCAAAAATATCACACTCCCTTCCTACGTAAGTCCTACCACCAATTTTAAAATCGTTTTTACTTATTTCACCCTCAGAACTTTTAAATACAATAAATACCAAGCTCCCTTCTGGCATAAGCCCTACCACTAGTGGTAGAATCAAGATTTAAGGTTTGTTTGGGGTTACTGCAGTTATTTGAAGAATCAGTTGTGAAACTGCTGTAAAAAAACTATGGTAATGATTATAATTTTTTTTTTTGAAATATATCTGCGCGTGCTCTCCTAATATTAAACCTTTTTAAAATATGAATTTAGATTTTAAAGATAAATATAATCTAATTCATTTAATATAAACCTGAAATAAAACGTAAACGAACTTGAAACTAAACGTAATCTAAATTTGGCATAATTAAAATCAAATATTGTGTAAAATCTCATCAATCAAAAACCTGAAATTAAAAGTTGAACATAACATAAATTAAATCAAGCTACCATCTTAAAGCTTCTTGAACCTTTCAAATGAAATCTAAACCAAAACCAACTGAAAATGAAATCCAAGTCATCCTATTCAATCCCCTCTTTTATACTCCACTACTTGATCTTTGATCAAGGGAGAAGAGGATGCTAAGAGAGCATCAAAGGCTGTGGAAACCCATGATGTACAAAAAACCCCTAATTTTTTGGTGTATATCTCCTTTGCTTTCTCGAGATTGTAAGCCCTTGCCTATATCTGACTCTCCTTGTTGCAGTCAAAATCCTCACCTACATATCGTTCCATCTCTTGACTTCGTTTAAAACCCTTGCGGTGGGGTTGGGACTAGAGCTAGTTGGTGAGGCAACATCGGGATCACCACTTAGGGAGACCATAGGAACTATCATTCCTCCATCCACTCACTCCTCTTGATGTTGGCATCTAATTTTCGTGCAACAAATGCTGAGCATCTTCGCTGAATGAGACGACACTATAGTCGGGTTCTACACTATCATAGTCGTACTCTGAGTCGATCATGGTCAAACCAACATTGCTTCTGGTATCCTCTATTTTGATTTTCATTCCTGTGGCTCAGGGCAATATTTGGCTGGTACAGATGTTTCTATGACATAGACCATTGACGAGATTGCCCTATACAAGTTTGTGCTCTATGTTTATAGTCCGGTCAGACGAATTTCGTGACAAGGTTCATCGTGCTCAGCAACATGTGTATGATTCTCCTTCTCAAGCACTTTTGAGATGCATTTCCGACCCCTACGGAGGTTTGAGGATTATGACATGCTTATATTTGATACAGTGGAGATCCCTCGAGGCTAGGAACCCCCTTGACGTGCTTTTTAGGAAGCCCAAATGTTTTGGGGTCTAGCATGATCACGCCTGATTCTGGTGTGGCCAAATATAATCAATGGCGTGACCACGCCTTATTATGGTGTAGCCACGCCTAACAATGGCTGTCGGTAACTTTTAAAATTATATTTAATTTAATATATAAAAAATGAAAAGTAGTGTTTTAATTTTGAGACTATGAGACTGAACTGATCTCATACATACAATAGTTTAAATAAACGTGCACAAGACCACAAGCCATGCGTCTATCCCAAGGGATAGACATATTTCTTGATAGAGAGGCTCGATTAAGTAAATTAAAAAATTTATGACATTTTTTTTATATGTGAAACCTTTTATGTTGAACAACAAAGTCCCATATATAATATAAAAGATTAGATAAGGTTTATATTACCTGGGTTCTAAAACTTCCTATAGAGATAAACCCCTATAGTTAATTACATTTTAAATGACTGAGGCTAATTAAGAAGACACTTGATTTAGATTAGAGGTATTTGACTTCTAGAATTTTAAAGATTAGGGTTTCAAGGTTAGACATAAGAAATTCAAAATGGGAATGGTTCAACATGAGAACAATTATTATGGAATATAAAGAAAAAAAGGTGGGGGATGTCACGGATCTTGAGGAGAACCTCAGTGACTGCCCGAGCTATCCTACTGTTTGGGTTCAATTTTGAAGAGATATTATTCAATGTTTCATCCCGCTAATTTTATTATTTATGAAATACATTTACATGATATCGATCATGCAAATAGGCTAGGAAGATAGGAGGGCTTAAGTCATAGTGAATGACAATCTCAGAGCCTAAAAAGAGTTAAGACTTATGTTGCAAAATAGGGTTGTGCAAAAGCCTAAAGATAAGTTGGAGATTTATGTCGTGTTAGACGAACTACCTCGAAATCCTATGACTTGTTGTTTAAGCTAAGAAGAGATTTTCTGATGACGATCTCTTTTTCTCTCTAGAAGATGTTCTTCTGTATGCCCTCGTCTTGCTGCTCACAGAGTTTGCTCCGATCTCCTCGTTGCGAGGACTTCAGCTTAAATTTTTTTTCTGTGTTATGTGTCAGGTTTTGTTATTGTTGTTGTTGTTGTTCAAGAATTTTGGAAGAATTTTAATTTATGTTAAGAGACATCGGTTGAGATCCTATGGTTCCATCATTCGACATACTATTTTCCCTTAAATTTAGCTAGTCTAAACAAGTGGTTAAACTCATTCATATCGGAGAATTCTCATTAGCAATTGTAGGTTACCTCATCCGAGAGATCCTCATAAACCCAAGAGGGTTATAATATGCTCGTTCAGAGGTTTTGAAAGTGCATTAATATTTTTTAAAGTGTGTTTTTGTTGTTTTTGTTGTTGTTTTAGTTTTGTTTCAGTTTTGGTTTTGGTTTTTCATGTAAAGTAACTAAATGCATGTAGGAAAAATATTGTAAAGTAAATAAGAAAAATTGTAGTACATAAATGTAAATGTGTACCTGGGCCTCCGCTACCACTGCATGGTTAGCATCATAAAGCATAATATACTTATAGGGTATTTAAGTAATTTACACAAAAAGAAAGCAGGAAGACTCGGTACAAAGAAGTCGAAAAAAAATTAGTCTTAAGAAAAAACCTGTAGTAAAAAATGAAAGACCGAGACAAAGTGTAAGAATTTGGTGAAGATGGGGGCTCAGAGCTGGATTGTGTGCTTCCCAGCCTTAGGTAAGAACTATCAACCCAATAGTTTACAGAGGGCAGCCTTCACCTCGATCCAAGTGATTAACCGTGGACCTTTGTAAATTTTCATCAAAGTTTTTTAATTTTTCATGCATGTTAAACTTATTTTGGAAAGAAAAAGTAGTTATGTTGCAAAAAGGATTATTGTTTAAAGTGTTTTATAGTCCACAAGCTAATTTACTCTAATCAAGCTAGGACTACTAGAGACTTAAGAGTGTCGGGGGCAACATTCTTACCAAGCGTCGGCGAATAGTATCATCAGTCCTTATCCTCTACCCTCATTGAAGGTCCTTGAGGTAGGATATATTATTCTAATAATCCCATATTTCACACACATAAGTGTTATCGTCATCGCCTTCGCCACCAAGACCTCCGACTTACACTGGTCTAATGGTCCATATATCGCTATGTAAGAAATGGAGATTGCTCATCGATATGAAGTTTGATATCATTTGTTCTATCTGCTCGAGAGGTAGCTTCACAATCATCCAACGCTTCGACCATGACCAAATTTAGCTCGCAAAGGCATGCCAAGTGATTAGCATGGGAACAAAGTATTAAGTAATCATAAGTTATGTGAAAGGAAATGGAAAACCATGCCTCAGGAGGCCTATCGTAGGTTTTGGTTATTATTGTTGTTATCGTCATTGGTGTCGTTGTTGTTGTTGTTTTTGTCGTTGTTTTTGTCATTGTCATTTTTGAAAAAGTGCATTTGAGTTTGATGATTGTTATGTATTATGTATGTATTATTGTATGTATGTTATTTTATTAGGTATGTTATGTATGTGTGTATGTTATTGTATTTGTATCATTTATTATTATTATTATTTAGATATTATTGTTTACTATTATTTATTCTGTATATATTATTACTATGAATTATTAATTATTATTATTTATATCTTATTTTTGTGATTTATATATTATTATTATTGTGATTATTATTATCATTACCTATTATATTACTTATATTTTATTATTATGATTTGTTTATACATGCGTTTATATACATATTATTATTATTATTCTTGTTATTTATTATATATTTATATTATTATTATTATTATTTATTTATGTATATACATTGTATATAATATCATCTTTGATATTATTATTACTATTAATTTATACATGCCAGACCCCCACCTGCGATGCTTTGAATAGTGGCGTGACCGCGCTCGAGCTCGGTGTGGCCACACTGCCTGAACCCTTTTTCGTGAATTTAGACCATCAGACCCTGGTTTCCCACCAGCGAGGTGACCATTACCAGTGGTCCTCCTCTTTTTGTCTGGTTCTTCACTCAAACAAGGCATGAGAGATTTTTGGGTCCATATTAAAAGGGGAAGGTGGCTTTAGACCCTTAGATCTTCTTCCTAGGGCTGTTTAACCAAGGGGAGGAGGCACATTTGCTTGCATCGGCAACCATTGGAGGGAAGTTGGGGGATCTTTGAGAGAGCTTTCTTGAGAGGATTTTTCATCCCTTTCAAGGAGAGGATTAGAGGAGTTGTTTTCCCCCCATATTCTTCATCTCCTTCTTCCATTTGATGGTCATATTCTTCGTCTCTAGAGACTCTTTGGTGAGAAGAGTTTATTTCTAACTTTGGAAGAGGAGAACTACAACAAACTCGTCACTTACATTCTACAATGACAAGAGCTTCCTCATTGCTTTGGAGAAGTAAAAATCCAGCTACATCAACACTCTCTCCGGCGAGGAGAGCTTCCTCCTACAAGAATAAATGTTTTAATCAACCATCGCGAAGGTATAATCTCCTCGACCCTTGCATTTTCTTTCTTAGTTAATCCTAGGAGTTCTGGATTTTGGTTGCCCACACGAGGCGGGATTGACCGACCACATAACATCAATTAGCTCAATTTATTGCTCGTTATCTGACAGTCTGATTGGTCTTACAATACCAGTCAGTTCAGCCATACATCTTTTCATTGGCCAACTTCGTGGTTTTGTCTTGGGTACGGTCTCTCACGCTAGGCAAGTTGGTTGGCCGACACTAGTCAGCATGGCCACATGCCTATGGATTGACTGTTTATTTCCTAGAGGAAGCCCTAGGTTAGGAACCACATGTGTTGCTAAATCTCTCGTGAAGCCAGGTGACTTCTTGTTGTAAGCCATAGATCTAAATCCTAGTGGGTTGGAATCCTAACTTCTCATGGTTATAGCTGTATTTGATCCAATATGGAAGGATCAAAATATTGCACTTGCAAAATAGGAAAAGATTTGTAGTTAGTCCGTTTTGCAAGAGAAGGAGAATCATTCCTCTGAGCAATCAAGAGGAAAAATTTGTTGTGCTTGCTAGCCACAATCGGAGGCTGCGTTACCGCATATCCACGCATGAAAACCCTAGGTGTCCATTCAAGGTCGATAGGATGAGTTCGACGTGCCTTCAAAGTTTTTTGGGTCATATTGCATGTGCATTATCATTTATAGCATTTTGCATGTCATATACTTGATTGTATGAGCACTTCGATATGATCGACTCCTCTGACATGATTGATTGATTGCTTTTGGTTTGATCGGCTGTCCTGGGCTAATCACCCGATCCTTTAGGTTTGATCAACCGCCACGTATCGATCACCCACTTTGGGTTAGATAGGCCTCCTGGGCTAATTACCTGCTCCTTTGGGTTCGATCGGCCATCCCAGGTAGATCACCTGATCCTTTGGGTTAAATTGATTGTCCCATGCCGATCACCCAATCCTTTATGTTTGATCGATCGCCACATGTTGATCACCCACTTTGGGTTTGATCAGTTGTTTCGGGCCGATCACCCTACCTTATGGGTTTGATCGACCATCGCGTGTTAATTACCTGCTCCTTTGGGTTTGATCGGTCGTACCGGGCTGATCATCTGATACTTTGAGTTTGATCGATTATACCGAGTCGATCACCTAATCCTTTAGGTTTGATTGGGACCCACGTGTCTATCATCCGCTCTTTTGGGCTTTATCGGCTGCCCCGGGCCGATTGCCCACACTTTTGTATCTGAACGATCGTCATGGATCGGTAGACCCACCCTCTTTGGTTTCACCAGCTTCGGCCAGTGGTGCGGCTTTTTTAAATTGCAAAAATTAATGAACTCAGATTTAGGTATATATATATATATTGATTTAAATGATAATTAGTTACACAATTAACGCAAATATATGTCTCGCTCAAGTAATACATGACTCTAGTGTAGTCTTGGAATATCGATCCCATAGGGAGGCTTTACTTTTATGGCGTAGCACAGAAATCTCTTATCGAATCACAACACAATTGCAAGTGGTTTAATTCTTGAAGTAAAGATAAACATGTTCCGTTACTATATCTACCAAAGCACGTTCTAAAGTCTAGCAAGTTAAATTAACGCAAGACTAAATTTATAACAAAGTTCAGTTGCAAGAAAGAGTCTTGCTCCTTTTCATTCATAATGTGATGATTATTGTGACACAGATCAGTTATGCAAATGTATTGTGCTAAATAGGAGCATTCTATTCTTTACCCATATTTCAACATATAAAGAACATTGGCTAATCCTAAGTTTAGTCCCCAAATCCGTGGTTAGGCTGGGAGGATACTGGCTCTCACTCCAGAGCTCCTACTTCCCTTCACCTGAAGGCTAACTCTCGCTTCAGTTTCTAAACATTAGGACCAAATTGAGGATTTCAGCCTGTCACTCTGAAATCTCCAATTCTACACCCATCAAAGTATATTTCTCTATTTATTTGCATTCAACCTCCAACTTCACCATTCATGGAATTTGAATGTGACCTTCACTTTTATTGTGGAACTCATAATCCTTTTGGAACATATGTTTCCCAACAAGTTTTAACAATTCAATTGGTCAGATCAAAAAGTAAATGAAGTTCTAAGTGAAGAGGTCATCACAAATTCTTCATAATAAATCACCACATCATTTCTATTTCACAACTCAACACATCACATGAAAAGGAGAAAAATAAAGAAATATACTCAAGACTCACGAGGAAAAGATGACAAAACATGATTTCATATATAAAAACGTCATACAAATAGAGTAAAGTAAAGAAAACTTATCTCAAACTCTTCCCCAAGCGAATCTCAAGGAATTCCTTTGTCTTTTCCTTTTTTTTCACAACAACACACAATTCTCTTTTTAGAATAGTAAGGAAGAAGAAATCTCTCACTTTCCCTCTCCTCTCACACTCCTTAGAAGAGAAAAACAAAAACCTAACTTCCTACACAAAATGGAAAGAACTCACTCTCTAAACTCTACACTTTTCTCTTCCTTTCTTTCCCCCCTTTGAATTGTGGCTCCAAAATTGTTTAAATTCGGCCAAAACTGAATTCCCAAGAGTTTCCTCAAGAAACCTTTCAAAATCCGGCCAAATACATTTAATCTAGTTCAAAATTGGGATAGGGCACTGTCCGACGCTAGTAGGATCGCCGTTCGGTGCATTATTCCACCAAAACGTCGTAACTCTCTAGAAACTGGCACTGTCTGGCGCTGGTGACAGCACCATTCAGCTCTAGTTCAATAAGATGCACTTTTGTCCTTTTTTGCTCTAAAGTTGCTCATTTTCATTTCCTTTTTCTCCAAAGGCCTAAATTCATTGTATTTGCATAAAATTATTAAAAATACCTTCCTTTAAAGTGCAATATTATCAAAAACATGCATCAAATGAATCGTAAAAAGCTTTAAATTTTCAGTGGATCAAGATCCCCCAAACTTAACTATTACTTGTCCTTAAGTAATTCTTGTTAATACATAAAATTATGATCCACTGCAATGAACTTTCTTTCTAGAATACCATAAATTGATTTAGATAAGTACAATAATAAAATTTTCATAATGATATTTGAATAATTCAAGTAAATTCTGTAGGTGTAAGAATATCTAGTAATCAAGTTTAAGAGTTTTAGCTTTCTATTCATTTCAAAAATGACTGTAGATTGTCCTATTAAGGCACTTAAAAAGATTACATGAAAAGAATTTTATGAAAACGCTACTAGCAAAGATGTTAATTCATATATATAAGTTCAAAATAGTAATTAAGTTTTTTTTCTTTAGGCAGGTCCAAGTGAAGCCAATTTTTGATTAGGCATCTCCTCAAGCTTCTCCTCACTTCTCTTTTCTTTTCTTTTTCTTTTGCTTTTGGTTTTGGTTTTCTTTTCTTTTCTTTTCTTTTGCTTTTCTTTTCTTTTCAATGAGAAATACTGTATCTGGATAGTCTTTAATGATTTTGAACTTCACCCTTCTCACCCTAAATTTGAAACTTAACACATTCCTTTACCTTATAGGCACTTCTTTAGCTTATTAATGATTCATCATAAAGTCTCAATCCTTTCCTATCACATAAAATTTTAAGATTCTTAATATTTCAAACATACAATTTTTCTTACTTTAAATAGTTGACTATACTCCTATACTTTATACCAAATATCTTACATTGCAAAATTACTTTTCATTACTAAACACTTTCATTCAATTTTATAGAATACTTAAATAAAATCAAAATACAGTTATCTGAAATTGAGCTCTATTATAGGAAATCATGTTACTAATTTTTGAAAATATTTTTAAAGGAGAACAATTAACAATTAATTCTTTCCCTTCCCCCAAACTTAGATTTTTTAATATAATTTACATGGAAGAAAGAAAAGATCTAAATATAACTCATACCTCAATATGCTGGTTTTTCATACCTTTGAGTTTCAGCAGGTTTTTCTTCATAAAGTAGAATAGTAGACCTAAAATCATTATGAAGCATTTCTATACACAAATATGGGTTAGAAGTTTATAAAGAAGTTTAAACACATTAAACGGTGGATATAACATTAACATCCAACTGTTACTTGTATAAATTAAACTAGCAATTCAAACTCATAAAAACTTCACTATCACATCAAATACATCACAATTCAACAGCAGAGTCTACTACAAGTACATCCAACACACATATAACATCTCAGATACAAATCATAAGGAGTCTCAGGTATATCACAAATACAAAACACAAATACATCATAAACTTCACTGAAAAATAAAAATAAAAATACACAAACTACCAATCTTTATCTTCTACAGGAGCTCCACCATCATCAGGTTCCTCAGGCTGGTATGGAGTATACTCAGGGTAAGTAGAAAATATGACATCAGTATCCCCCCTGAAAAATCTCATCTGTGCGACATGATAAGCTATCTCATATTCTCTCCACAACACTTGATAATCATCATTAATTTTATTCCTTGCTTCTAGTCCCTCTACTATGGTGTTTAACCTTTCCAATTGATCCATAACATCATGTAGAATAGGCTCCCTAGATGTAAATGATCTATCTCGACTAGAAGAAGGTTCATCAGCTCTCTTACTCCATTTCCATCTTACATGGGCTTCATAAGTTTTTAGATTTAATTTAGTAATAGGCTTCAATGGGTGGAATAAATCATCATTATCTTCAATCACTACACCTACCTGAATACATAAAGCATGAATCAGACTGAGGTGTCCTAGTCCTCATGTACTCTCTTCTTTTGAGCTAGTCAAAATACTTTTATGAATAATAGCCCCAATATTTATATTCTTCATGTTCTGAATACAGTAATTCAGACAGCTCTATGACCCACTGAAAATTTGTTGAGATTTTCATGCCTATTTTATATTGATTTTGATGATATTGCACTTTAAAAAAGAGTATTTTTATGTTTTATTGCAGATATGTTGATTTATGGACATTGGAGCAAAAAGATGCAAAAAGGAGAGAATTTGGAGCAAAAAGGACAAAAAAAATTAAAGATTTGATCTAAGGTACCGATGGCGAGATCGATGATGCTGAGGCGGAATTTTCTCAACAGTTCAGAAAAATATTACAAGGAAGCCCGCCGACTGCGAGATCGAGGTTGCCGACAGCGAGCCTTATGAAAGAGAGCCCAAGGCTAAGTATTCTAGAAGGCCGCCGATGGTGAGATCGAGGCCACCGACGGTGAGAAAGTCAGTTCTCTCACGAGGTACATTGAATGTGGATAATTTTGAAGGGATGCTTGGGAAACTCTTGGAAACTCTGTAACTATTTTAAAAGAAACAATTTGGGGTAAAAAAAAGGGTCCACTAGAGTGTCAAGGGTGTGTGTCTAGTGAGTCCAAAGGGTTTCTAGAGTATTAGTTAGTGTCTTATTTTCCCTAGAGTTTTAGATAGTGAGTTCAATTAGTGTTATTTGTGAAGGATTCTTTGAGAGATTGTAAGAGTGGAAGGGAAGTGAGAGATTTCTTCCTCCTTGCTGTTTAGAAGGAGAATTTTGCGTGCTGTAAATAAAAGAAGAGATTTAGAGAAACTTCAAGGAATTTGCTTGGGGAGGAATTTGAGATATGTTGTATTTACTTATTTTAGTCTATAGAACTTTGTTTTTATAAATGAAATCCAAGTTTTGTAGTATCTTCTCCATGAAATCTGAGTAGTTTTTCTGTCTTTCTCCTTGTTTTGATATTTTTGTGAAATGGTAATTTGAATTAGTGTGCCAAGAAAATTTTTAAAGAAGTTGTGATAATCTTTTCACTTAAATCCTAATTTACTTTCAATCTGGCCAATTGATTAGTTAAAATATATTAAGTTTATCAACTACAGTGAAGATTACATCCGAGATTCAGGGAGGTCAAAGTCCTTGGAAGTAGGGTGCAAATAAAGAGATAAATAATATTTATTGGGTGTAGAATTGGAGATTTTAGAGTGACAGACTAGAATCCTCAATTTGGTCCTATCGTTTGGGTGTTGAAGTGTAGATATTAGCCCTCAAGCGAGGGGAATGTGAGAGCTCCGAAGTGAGAGCCGGTATCCTCCCAGCCTAGCCGTAGATTCAGTAACCAAGCATAGGATTAGTCCATGTTTGTCGGCATATTTTTTAGGTTGTGTGATGTTTTTTTAAAAAGGGGTCGCCTAACAGAAGTTGTCGGCGAATTTAAATTTTAAATTTGATTTAAATATATATATAATTTAGAAAGTAGTATTTGACTTTGAAAATAATTTTAAATTTGAAAGTTTTAAGATATGAGATTAAACCGATCTCACATCCCAAATAGTTTATATAAACGAGCACCGCACCACAAACCGTGTATCTATCCCTAAAGATAGACACACTGCTTGAGGGTGGGGCTCGATCAAATAAACTAGAAGTTTTGTGACATCCGTTTGGTCTGCGAACCAATTTTATAAGCCGACAAATTCCACCGCTTAATATGAAAGTATTAAACGGGGTTTATATTACTCAGGTTCTTTAAAATTCCCTATAAGGGCAAGCCCCTATAGTTAATTACATCTTAAGTGACGGGAATCACCTAAGAAAACTCTCGATAATAACCAATAATTACTGCTCTCAAGAATTTCGAACTTTAAGGTTTTCGAAGATTGAATTTTGGAATTTCGATAGGGAATGGATCAAATTTGGAACATTTTGTTTTGTGAATCCAAAGGAAGAAAGGTAGGAGAAATCAGCGATTCGAAGTGAACTTCGGTAATTTCCGACTATCCTATTGTTTGGCTTGAATTTAGGAAAGTCCTAATGTTTATTTAGTATTTCGATCTTGCCGATTTTAATTAATTAGGGCTTATATTTGTATGATAAAATCAAACAAATAGCCTAGGAGATGTGAGGGTTTATGTCGTATCGGACGACTACCTCGGAATCCTAAGACCGGTTAGGGCTTAATTTGCAATGCAAATGCCTAACGAAGAGTTGAGGATTTATGTTGCACTAGGCAAGCTACCTCGAAATCCTATGGCTTTGTTGTTTTAATTCTAAGAAGATTTTGCTGAAGTAGGTTTAAGTTTTGCTGACGACGATGGCCGTGCTTGCCCACCATGCTCCAAGCTCCCGGTTGTTGCGAGAGGTTTAGTTTTAGAAATCATAAATCGGGGATGAGAGAAGTGTTTTGGTTTAGAGAAGTCTTAATTTCCAAGTGTTTTTTTTATTTTGATTAAAACAAATCTTAAAGTTGATTATAACGACACCGGTTAAGATCCCACGGTTCCATCCTTCCGGCATCATTATTTTTATCGGATTCACTTAGTCCAGATGAATTTGCTAAACTCAATTGAATGAGTTCCACACTTTCATTTAGACCGTGGGAAATCCCGTTAGCAACATGTAGGTTACATCATCCGAGGTATTCCCGATCATCCAATAGGGCGTTTTAATTTAATTGCAATTGTAGTTTTGTGTTCTGTTTGTGATTAAATTTTGAGTTGTTTTATATTTTGAAATGTTGTGGCGGTGAATTTTATCTTGCAATGACTTTTAACTTAGTTTTGGTTTCAATTTTAGGGACTATCCTAAAGGTGTGGGTTTTCATGCAACAGTTGTTTTATCATGCAAGAAAAGTAAAATGCATTTGCAATAAAGTAAATTGCAAGAAAGTAAATTACAAGAAAGTAAATTGCAATAAAATAAAAGCGTACCTGGAGGGTCTTCCCGTCATCCCAAGCTGCACTTAAAACACAATTAGAATATTTAAGCAAGTTCCTAGGTAAAGCCAGGGAAAGGTTATGGTTTTCTACCAAATTCCTAATCCTATAGCTAGTCAACTCCTATGACGTCTAGGTTCTTTGTGTTTTTGTTTGAGGACGATTTTCTTCATCAAAGGACAATTAAGTCCAATTGTTCTCATAAATATCCTATCATATTGAGGAAGTGCTTAAGAAGAATCTTAAACATCTTTTCAATATTTCCGGGATTATTTTAAGTCCAAATGAATTTAATTATATAAATGAATCGATCGTCCGAGGTTTTCAAGTTTTGTTAACTTGCTTAGTGAACTAGGACATTTGAATATCCTATGAGTGAGGTAACACTTTATTTGATGTTCCATTTAGGAGTTATAATAATCAAAGCTTTCAAGGGTAAATTAGTATTCAAATGATTTGATTTAAGTTAAAGGGTTTAAATTTGGAGTAGTGTTCAAGTTGCTTTATATTTAATTTGAATTCTTTTTGTCTTAGGTGATGTTATATTTAATTCAATTTAATTTAATTGAGTTTTAATTTAACTTAATTTAATTTAATTTGATTTGATGTTTAATTAATTTGATTTGATTTAATTTAATTTAATTATTTAATTAAATTTATTTTAATTTGTTTTGATGTTTAATTAATTTGATTTGATTTAATTTAATTTAATTATTTAATTTAATTTAATTTAACTTGATTTAATTTAATTTAATTCAATTTAATTATTTAATTTAATTTAATTTGTTTTAATTTAATTTAATTTAATTTAATTTAATTTAATTTAATTTAATTTAATTTTAATTTAGTTTAATTTAATTTAATTTGTTTTAATTTAATTTAATTTAATTTTAATTTAATTTAATTTTAATTTAATTTAATTTAATTTAATTTAATTTAATTTAATTTAATTTTAATTTATCTTTAATTTACTTTATTTTTAATTTTAATTGAAATTTCAAAAGAGTTTAATAATTTAATTAAGTCTTTTAATATTTTAAATTTGAGTTATCATTTTAATTAAAAATTGAGTATTAATGAGATGATTAATTTAGGGATTTTAAATTAAAGAATAAATCTCTTCCTAATAAATATCCCTTATTTTAATAATTCCAATTTTATTATTCTTCCAAATTTAATCTATTATTTAATTAATGTTTAATCATTTTAAAAATTGTTTAATGAGTTTCTACCCTTTAATTATTTAAATTTCAATCATCCAAATCAGATTAAGATCAAATATTTTACTTGTTAATTTTTAATTAAACCTAAAGTTTTAATTAAGGATTAAAGATTTTAATTACCATTTTACCCTTTAAGCTTAATAATTTCATAACTCACTAAATTGAACCCAAATGAACTTGAAATTTTTATGTGACTTCACTCATATGTCAATAAAGACATGAGAGGAGAAAATGTGATTTTTCTGTATTTAATTTATTTATATAATTATTTTTGGTGGAAAATAGAGATTTTCAAGGAAAATTTAATAACATGACCAAGGGAAAGTTTCTGTCCATAAGAAAATTAGGGGACATTCCTAATGACCAGAGAAGCACTTGGACCAATTTTGGTGATTTTTTGAATTATATTATTTTTATTATAATTATTTTGAGTTTTGGAGTGTTAATTAATTTAAAAATAAAATAAATGTTGAAAAATGGGTTTTATATTTTTCAAAAATCTCCCTGATATCAAGGAAAACAGAGAAGTAAATTTTGCAATTTTCTGATTTTTCTATGATTTATTATAATTATTTTAGTGAAAATGCTAGAAAATACATTTTTTAATTTTAAAATTACCCTAGGGCTTTAAAATTCAATATCTCACTAAATAGACCTAAGAAAAATGTGGGATTTGTTCCTAAGTAATTAAAATTCAAAATGTGACATTTTGGTGAATTTTATTATTTTTGTGATTTTTATTATTTTTTAATTATTAAAAATATTAAAATATTATTAAAAATCAACTTTTTTAGAAAATTGAAATTTTAATTTTTTTAGATTCCCTTGATATCAGAGAGGCTCCAAAACCAATTTGATGGATTTTTAAAAAGTATTTTAAAAGTTATGAATTTTTAAAGATTAAAATGGCTAAGTGGCTTAATCAACCCAATTAGTAGGGCTAACCAAGTCCAATTGACCTCAAATTTTTATGGTGGATTCCTCTGATCCTAAAGGTTAGTGGAGAATTGATTTCAAGTCAATTTGATGCCTGGTTAACTCTAATTAATTAAAGACCTATTTTGGGTTTTTTAGCCAATTAGGGTTGTTTTGAATGAACTAAGCCAAAGTCTATTTTTCCTAGGGTTCTCTGGTCATAAAGAACATCACCAAATTTTCCTAGAATTTATTTCACAACATGCTATTTACTGGAATTAAAATACTCAAAACAGATGACTCGAACTTGAAAAATCAAGAACTCCTCATAGGGATGGCCTCGACTTTGGAAAATTCAGGGAATGTTCCCAAATTCGGAGGCTTCAAAAGCCACATGGTCTCATGCCATGGTGAATTGTATGCATGCATGGAGAATTAAAACAATGCAGAGAGTAAATAAATCATAAAAAATAAAATATTTGATGAAATTAAGTGATTTCTTTTCCACATTATTCTCCTCTCTTCACTCGAGCGAGAGGGTATTTTTATTTTATTTTTCCGATTTTTCTACACGGTGATATGAATTTTTGAAGTTTAGGGAATTAAATAAATCAAAAAATCCCTAATTTTCTACTTATCCGAGTCGGCGCCAACGCATCCTCGGCGGCTCCGAAAGGCCGCGCGGCGCGCTCCCATTCGACGCCGCCACTCGAGTCGCGGCCGGGCCCCGCGGTTCTCGTACGCGTCTCCTGGTCCGACGCCATCCGAGCCGTCCGTCCGCGCGTGTATTGAATGGACGGCATCCGTTCATCGTCCCCGAGCGTTCTCACCCGAGAGCCGTCCACACTAAATCCCTAAGATCTCGCTCGATTCTCGATGGATTTTTATGTTCTTATACTCTATGGATTCGTCTTGAAGAGACGAACACATCTATACGGTTAACATGCATTGAAACTAAAGCATTTAAAATGGAGAATCTCCGAAGCTCGGGATGAAGAGTTAGCTCATACCTTGGCTCGGAGAAGTGTGGCTTCAATCCGAGAGTTGTTGCACCTTCGATTGGGTCTAGCGAAGCTCCGGATGAAGTCTCACGGTGCAGTGAATTGTCCGGATATGATTTCGACCAAGCCCGATCCACAAAGCTTGGAGGCTGGAGCAAGCTGGGTGGTCCGGAGATGGGGCTTTTGATGGTGGACACCTTCTCTTGGTCCGGTGAAGGTGTAGAGCCAATCAATTTGGGAATTGGCTCACTTGTGGAGAAGTGTCCTGGTTTTGGGTGGAATTTCGACTACGAAATTGAGCTTTCGGAGGAGAAATGGCAGGGGAATTCCACCGGGGATCAAGTGCTCTAAGGGTGGAAGAGGGTCCGGAACAATTTTGGCGAGTTTTGGCAAGGTTTATGCTTCTCTTTTTTCATGGCCGAGAGGGGTGGAGTTTAAATAGAGGCTGGTGGGGGGCCTCCGGGGGAGTTAGGGCTTGGGATCGGCTGCTCCGGTGAGGAGAAGAACGACCATGGTGGCCACTAGGCATGGGGCAGCTCAACAAGTGAGAATTTCAATGTTGGCTCACATGTGAGCTCTCGGCCATGGTGTTTTCCGGCGGCCTGGTGGCCGGCCGGCCAGGCAATGGTCACCATCTTGGTCAGGTGGGTCAGGGCTGGAGGTTTGTGCAATCAATTGGCCATGGACATGTGTAAAGGCTTTGATCCAAAGTAGAATGGGGCAGGGCTAGTTTTGGACCTAAATGGGTCAACCCACCCATTTGGGCTAGGTGCACCACCCAAGGTGGCTTTGGATGCTTGTGGGGGATCAAAGGGATCGAGTTGGTTTGGCATGGAGAAGTCTCCATCCAAATATATTTGGATTAAATTTAAGTTTAGGTGAAACATGATTAAGGCTAATGAGCTTTAGGGATTAAGGAAAGCCCCCCTCTTCTTACCCAATATGGCATGGTGGAGTGTCCAAAGCTCTCATGGCTCACATGTGGCTCATGCATGGCTTCATGGCTCACCTTTGGCTTGGCAAAAAGTTTGGTCAATTTCATAAAAAGGATTTTAAGGATTTTGGATAATTTGGTGGAAATTTGGATGAAGCGTCATTTAGAAATATTTGATCATTGGTTTAGGACTTAGGGATGATTTTAATTGAAAGTATGATGAGGGGAAATGTCATATGGGCTTTGGAAGAATTTTTGGGGCTTTGGATTTGGTGGAAGTGGGCTTTTAAAATGGTTTAAGGAATGGGCCCTTAAGTTTAAAAATGAATTTATGGATGGGAATTTTGTAAAGAGGTTGGGCCAAATAATTGTTGGGTTTAGCTCATAGATGTGTCATGAGTGATTTGAAACAAATTGGGGGTGATTTGGATTTGAATTGGGTTGAATTTGGGTTAGGTTTGGGCTTAGGTCAAAGATGGGCCTTTTAACCTTGGGTTGAGTTTGAGTGGGGTTTGGGTTCAAAATTTGGGCAAATCATGTTAGGGTTTTGTTTATGGGAATGTTAAGGAAGATTTAGAAAAGATTTGAGGTTAATTGGAGTTGAATTGGGTGAGTTTGGGTTAAGTTTGGGTCATGGGTCCAAATTGGGCTTTAAGGCCAAAAGTGAGATTGGATCCAAATGTCAATCAAATTGGACTTGTATTTGGTCTAGATTGGTATTGGGAATGTTGAATTGAAGTTTAGAATTGAATTGGACCAGAATTTGGGTCAATTGGATAGGTTTGGTTTTGACATTGAGTTCACTTTGGGTTAAAATGGGTCAATTTGGGGGTTTTGACAAAAGTAGGGTAAATTGACAAAATTGGCCCATGGTTTAGTTGGACAAAATGAAATTGGGAATATTTAGGATTTTCTGGAATTTTCTGGGAATTTTATGAATTTTTGGATTTTTTGGCCAAGAAGGGTATTTTGGGTATTTGGAGGGTATTGGGGGGTATTTTTGGAATCTTTGGTATTTTTGGGTATGGATGATCAATTTGAGTGATGTGGAGATGTTTGGGATTGATTTTGGAAAATTTTGGGTAATTTGGAAATTTTGCGAAAATTTGGGTAATTCGAGGGTTTTGGGTAGGTTTAGTAGGTGTAGGGTCCGGGGGTCAAAAATTGAAAATTTGGGAAATTGAAGATTGGGTCAATCTAGGTGGAAAGAAGTCATTTTGGTTGAGCCATGAAGCCATTTCAAGCCCATATGAGCCATGAAAGGACTCATTTGAGGCATTCACTATGTTGTTCCTAACCCTCTTAACCAATGGCTTAGGGGTTAAGGACCATCCATGTGGATCACCTATATGAGTCAGGAGGTCAAGTTGGGTATGGGTGTGGTTTTAGGAAGTGTGTGGAAATGTAGTGTGTAAGTGTAGTGTGTATGCAAGTGTATGTGTAAGTTAGCCCCTTCACCGGACCCGAGCCGCCGAGGCGGTCCTAAGGCCGAAAGAATCCTATAGGAACTCATCCTTTAAACTTCCACATTTGATTTCAACCCTCTAGGTGATTAGGGGTCTATAGTCAAGTTTGTGGAGTTTGCAGGGAGTTTAGAAGTGGTTTGAATTTCTAAAAGGCGGGTCCCAGATTCTAGTCCTCTAAAATAGTCGAAAGGAAAAGCCTAAGGCTAGATCCTAAGCACTAAAAAGAAGAAGGGAAGACCTCATCAAAAATGAGGTCAACAATGTTCTTTATACCTGGACTAAATAGTAAAGAATATGTATGCTCCTATTTGACACAATACAGTTTTAAACTAATTTTAATTATCGATTTACTTAAATTTCATAATAAGGAAAAGGATTCGTGCTTATATATTTGAACTTCACTTTATTAGTAGAATTAGTTACTTGTTAGTAGACTTAGTTTATTTAAAACTTTATCTTATTTACAATTGCATATTAGTGACAGATAGACAATTTGATTTATAAAGTTGTGATTCTAAGTTGGTTTCTATAATCCTAGTCCGTAGCCTCTGTCCGTATTCTCTGAACTATCCCTGTGGGATCAATATCCAGGACTCCATTAGAGCCTTTTATTACTTGAGCGATACATATACTTGGGTTGAAAGATAACTCTGTGAATATTGAATATCTTTATACACATCTATATCAAATTCAAGAAATATTAAATTAACGCAAAGTGCGTGGAGTGGTTCAAGTTTTTGGCGCCGTTGCCAGAGATAGTTCGATAGTTAGATAGGATAGAATAGATAGATAGTTATATAACATAACTAGAGTAATGGATGATTTAGGACAATTAGAAAACTTTTTAAATGAATTTACAACTTATTATTATTTAAATCAACTGCTTTTTCTGTGTACTGATTTCGATTGTATGCATAAATTTGGATAAAAAAATCTTATACCCTACGATTCAGAATTAGAACGCACTGTTAAAAGAATTAGAAAACTGAGAAAAGAACCTAGAAATCCCGACAATCTTAACACAATGGAAAACAACAACCAAAGTATAGAAAATGAACATCAATCTAGACCACTAAGAGATTACGCTAACCCTACATTTGATGAAATTCACTTAACTATCCAAAATCCAGATGTAGCTACTAATTCATTTGAGCTTAAACCTACAATTACCTAAATGGTACAAAACAATCAATTTGGTGGAACTCCTAATGAAGATCCTAATTTACATCTTGCGAGTTTCTTAGAACTTTGTGCTACTTTTAAATATGACAGAGTGTCTGATGATGCTGTCAAACTTAGACTTTTCCTTTTTCGGTAAGGGACAAGGCTTAGGCTTGGTTAAATTCGTTAGCACCTGAATCTATTAGAACTTGGGGGAACTTTCACAAAAATTCTTATCAAAATATTTTCCACCATCTAAGACTGCTAAGCTTAGAAATGATATCACATCTTTCAGTCAGTATGAGGGAGAATCGATATATGAATCTTGGGAAAGATTTAAAGAACTTCTTAGGAAATGTCCACATCATGCTTTACCAAATTGGTTAATTATTCAAACTTTTTATAATGGATTAGTAGGATCTCTTAGATCCATCATTGACGCTGCTGCTGGAGGATCATTAATGGCTAAACCTTTTGAAGAAGCTTATGCTTTAATTGAAGAAATGACTATCAATAATTTTTAATGGCCTGCTGAAAGGGTAAATCCTAAGAGAGTAGCCAGTATTCATAATTCAGATGCTTTAACTATGATAGTTTATCAAATTGCTGCTCTTTCAAATAAAATAGATCAATACGGAATGAATCATTCTCAAACACCTCCAGTGTTAGAAGAAAATTAATTGGGACAAACTGTAGCTGCTCAATCTTCATATGAAACTATAAATTTGATAAAGAATAGAAAAAATAACCCTTATTCAAACTATTATAATCCATGTTAGAAGAATCATCCAAACTTTAATTGGAATAACCAAGGTAATATTAATCCTGTTAATCCTCAATGGGGGGACAATCCTGTAAACTCATTAGGAAATGTAAACATTCAGGGTAATTCCAATTATAGACCTTCTAATCCACTAGGTTTTTATAATAATTCACAATTTAAGGATAATAAGTTATCTATGGAAGAATTTGTCTTGAATATGGGAAATCAATTACAAATTCAAGGAGCTGCTATTAAAAACATAGAAAACCAATTGGGGCATATTGCTACTTCACTGAGCAATAGACCTGCTGGAACTTTACCTAGTAATGTTGAAGTAAATCCTAAAGATCAAGGAAAAGAACATATCAAGGTTATTCAATTAAGAATTGGAAAAGAGTTGGAAACAAGAGTCCAAAAAGAAACTGAAGTTGAAAAGGAAAAAGTGGAAACTAAAGGAGAAAATGAAAGTTTATTGATCCCCGGTAGATATAAGTGCAACGATTGCCAAAAACTTGACTCCGTTGGATATAAGTGCGTTGATGATTTAAGATATGAAAATTATGATTTTATAATATGGGATATTACACAAGTATATGTATCGTTTATCAAGTAATATAGGACTTTCTGATTAAGCCCCGAGATATCGAACCCACATGGAAAAGTTGAAAATCTTTAAAGGAATTTAGAAAATTATCTTTTTACTTTCTTTAATTGTTTTTGAAATAATATGTCTTGATTTTGAAAAGTCTTAGAAAGTTGATTTGTCTTTTGAAATTTTCTTAATAAAATGCTAAACAATGAAAGTAAATGTTTCGATAACTAATAACACTGGATGTAAAAATACTATTAAGTAAAATATCTTTTTCTTTTCTTTCATGAAGTAGTAATAATTCTTAAAGTATTGATGTGAAAGTATTTAAATTTTTTTGTGACAGATAGAAGCAAATGTGTTCTTTACCCTTACTTGGTTCTATAAAGAACATAGGTTAATTTGAAATTTATATTATTTTGAACATGGTTAGGCGGGGAAGATACCGGTCTCTCACTCTAGAGTTCCCTCGATTCCCACCACCTGGGGCTAACTTCTCATAACAAAACTCAAAACTTCAAACCAAATTAGGGGGTTTTAGCTCGTCACTCTAAAATCCTCTAATTTTACTCCCTTCTATAAAAATATCTTCTAATATTACATTCACTTATATGGACTACAGTTCTCACCCATATAATTGCATGTGATTCCTACTAACTTTATCGAGATAATACCGCATTGGATCTTACATAATCTCAAGAAATTTTACAACTTAATAGGCCAAATTAAGAAGTAAACAAAGTTCTCAGAATCAATCTTCATAACTTCTTCCAACTTTTAAACACTGGTACTTTCCACAACAATTCTCTTTAAATTAATTACTTCTCCATTTTAAGAAAGAAAAAGATAAAGTAAACTACTCAGAATGCATTGGGAAAATATAAAAACACATTGATTTGAAATTAAAAACGATAAGAAAAATAATAAACGAAAGCAAGTATTGATAAACAAAATAAAAGTAAACACTTATCTGAAAATCCTTTCCACAAGACTGAGGAAGTTCCTATGAAACTTTGAATCTTCACTAAACTACTCCTCAGAGCAAGTCTCCAAACTCCGATGATTCAGAATACAAACTTCAGACTTCAATAAAAACTAAATTAAAAGAGAGAAAAGAAGTGGGAGCAGAACTCTTAACTCCGACCCTTTACTCCTTTCTACTCTCTACTCCTACTCTAAATAAAAACTTAAAATGCAGTGGAAGAATCTCCTAAATTCCTCTCTTCGAAATACAGTGAAGAGCCTCTTCAATTCTTCACTTCTTCACTTCTAAGACTCTCTTTAAATAGTGAACCAGAAGGTGCCTTGGTGTCTCTTCAAAATGTGTCCAAATTCGATGTATCTACCAAGGAACGCACCCCTTCATTCAAATTTGCAGCCCAAAGGAAGTTATGGACATTACTACCAAGAGTTGCATCCATTCCCTTTTGAATTTGGGGCCAAATCTAATTAAAGTTCGATTTATAACTGTGGCGGCTATGCGCCGGCCCAACGGTGCTTAGCCGCCAGTGCCAGATTTTTGATTTTTTATTTTTTTGCTCCAAATTTGATCCAATTTTGCTCCTTTCATCATGACCATCTATTTTCATCATACCTGCTAGAAAAACACAAAATACCTTCCATTAAAGTGTAATATCATTAAAAATAGGTATAAAAATGTGCATAAAAATACTATATATTTTAGGTGTAGCATTTATATCCCGAGTTTCCTCTGAAGTCTATGAAAATTACTGTTGAAAGACTACCACCACAATTTCCTCAAAGACTAAAGCAACAAGATAAGGGAAAAAGATTTACTAAATTCTTAGACATTTTAAAAAATTGTCAATAAATATTCCTTTTGTTGAAGCTTTGGAACAAATGCCTGATTATGTTAAACTTATGAAGGATATACTCAACAAAAAGAGGAAGTTACTAGATCATGAGACTGTTGCACCCAATGAAGAGTGTAGTGTTATAATTTAGAAATAGCTTCATAAAAAACTTAAAGATCCTGATTGTTTTACTATCCTGTGTGCTATTGGTGAAAAATTTTATGGTCGAGCAATATGTGATTTGGGTGCTAGCATAAATCTAATGCCTCTATCAACTTTTAAAAGGTTAGGAATAAGAGAGATTGCACCAATTTCTGTAACTCTGCAGTTAGCTGATCGATCTATTACACATCCAAAAGGAGTTGTAGAAGATATTCTGGTTAAGGTTGATAAATTTATCTTTCCTGTAGATTTTATCATTTTAGATATGAAAGAAGACAAAGAAATTCCAATCATTTTAGGAAGGAAGACCATTCTTAGCTACATGAAGAGACATGATAGATGTTCAAAAATGAGAGTTGACTATGAGAGTAAATGATCAAGAAGTGACCTTTAACATCTCAAAGTCAATGAAATATCCTTCAATAGAAAAAGATGATGAATGTTTTAGAATGTATATATGCAATTATTTGAGAAAAGAGTATTTCAAAGAAATATTTAAAGAAACTGAAGATATGGAAAACGATAAATATGATGAAACTGATAGCGAAGAAGCTGATTATATTCAGGAACAATTTGAAACCCTCGATTCAACAACACCAGAGAACGAAATATTAATTCCATCAATTGTAAAACCCCCTGAACTTGAATTAAAGACTCTTCTAAATCATTTAAAGTATGCATTTTTAGGAGAGTTGTCAACATTACCAGTAATTGTATCCTTAGACTTAAATGAAATTTATGAACAAAAATTATTGGATACATTAAAAAAGTATAAAAGAGCTTTTGGATGGACTTTGGCTGATATAAAGGGAATTAGTTCGATTTGTATGCACAAATTTTTATTAAACGATGACATAAACCAAGAATTGATCCACAAAGGAGACTGAACCCTATTATGAAAGAAGTAGTTAAAAAAGTGATTTTAAAATGGTTAGATGCTGGAATTATATATCCTATTTCGGATAGTACTTGGGTAAGTCCAATTCATTGTGTTCCTAAGAAAGGAGGAGTAATTGTAGAAGTAAATGAGAATAATGAATTATGATTATAGAAAATTAAATACCGCCACCCGAAAAGATCATTTTCTTCTTCCTTTTCTAGACCAAATGTTGGATAAACTTGCTGGGCACAGGTACTACTGCTTTCTAGATGGATATACTGGTTACCATCAAATTCCTATTGCTCCCGAGGATCAAGAGAAAACAACATTTACTAGTCTGTATTGAACTTTTGCTTTTCGAAGAATGCCTTTCGGATTATGTAATACACCTGTAACATTCCAAAGATGTATGATGTCTATATTTAGTAAGTTAATTGACAATGGAATAAAAGTATTTATGGATGATTTCTCTATATTTGGAACATCGTTTGATGCATGCTTAAATATTCTTGAAAAAATTTTGGAGTTATGTGAAAAAACTAATTTAGCTCTAAATTGAGAGAAATGTCAATTTATGGTTGCAGTAGGAATTGTATTAGGGCATAGAATTTAAAAAAATGGCATGGAATTAGACCTTGTAAAAATCCATGTTATAGCTAAATTACCACCTCCTACTATAATGAGAGGGGTAAGAAGTTTTCTTGTACATGCTGGTTTTTACAGGTGTTATATTAAATATTTTTCAAAAATTACCAAACCTTTATATCAACTTTTAGAAAAGGACAAGAAATTTGAATTTACTGAAGACTGCTTAAATGCCTTTGAGTTATTAAAGGAAAAATTAATCACAACACCTGCAATTATTTCACCTAACTGGGAGAAACCATTTGAATTATTGTACGATGCTAGTGATTATGTTATTGGAGCTGTTCTAGGTCCAAGATATGATAAGATTTTTAAAGTTATATACTATGCTAGTAGAACTCCTAATCATGTTCAAATTAACTATACAGTTACTAAAAAAGAGTTATTGGCTATTGTGTATGCTTTTGATAAATTCATATCATATTTAATTGGGACTAAATATATTGTGCATACTGATCATTCTGCTATTAAATATCTAATGCAAAAGAAGGATACTAAATCAAGATTAATTATATGGATACTTTTGATGCAAGAATTCGATTTCATGGTAATTGATAGAAAGAGAACTGTCAATCAAATTGCTGATCATTTGTCGAGATTAGAATATCAATTATCTGACACCGACAATGAAATAACAGACAGTTTCCCTGATGACAACTTTATAATATAAATGAGTGGAAATTACCTTGGTATGCTGATATAGTTAACTATATTGTAAGCAATATTTTGCCACCTATGCTAACACTGCAGCAACATAAAATTTCATTCATGATGCAAAAGCATATTTTTGGGATGAACTATATTTATATAAGTAATGTAATAATCTTATTATTCAAAGATGTGTGCCTTAAGAAGAAACTGAACTAATTATTCAAAAATGTCATGATTCTAAATTTGGAGGAAATTTTGGGATTGACAAAAAAACGCATAAAATTTTACAAGCTAGATTTTATTGGCCTACTCTCTTTAGAGATGTTTATAGATATATCCAAACTTATGATAGATGCCGACGAGTAAGAAATATATCTTGAAGAAATGAAATGCCTCTGAATTTCATGTTAAAAGTTGAGATTTTTTATGTTTAGGGATTAGATTTCATGGGACTATTTATTCCTTCATTTGGGAACTTATATATTTTGATTGCAGTTGATTATGTATCAAAGTGGATTGAAGTACAAGCTTTACCTCGTTGTGATGCTAAAAGTGTTTCAAGATTCTTAATGAAAAACATTTTCACAAGATACGGAATTCCGAGAGTGATTATCACTGACGGAGGATCCCATTTTAGGAATAAATATATTCAAAGATTAGCAGAAAAGTTTAATATTGTTCATAGATTCTCTACTCCTTATCATCCTCAAACTAGTGGATTAGCTGAAGTTTCTAATCATGAGATTAAACAAATTTTAGAAAAGACTGTAAATCCTAGTAGAGTAGATTGGTCTACGAGACTGGATACTGCATTATGGGCATACAGGACTCCTTATAAAACTCCTGTTGGAATGACTCCTTATAGACTAATTTTTGGAAAGTCTTGTCACTTTCCAGTAGAACTGGAGCATAAAGCATATTGGGTGATTAAAGAATTCAATTATAATTTGAAAAATGCTGGGGAGAAGAGATTGTTACAATTGAATGAATTAGAAGAATTAAGAAATGAATGTTATAATAACGAAAAAATTTATAAGGAAAAGCTAAAGTTAAGAATGATTAGAAGATTAAACAGAAGAACTTTGAACCAGGACAAGAAGTTTTCCTTTATAATACAAGGTTGAAGTTATTTCCTGGGAAATTAAGGTCTTGTTGGTTAGGACCCCTTTAATGTGACTCAAGTTTATACTTATGGAGCTGTTGAAATTGAAGATCCGAAAATTGGGAATAGATTTAATGTAAATGGACATATATTAAAACCATATTTTGAGGGTAAAAGACCAAACTTTAAAGAGGTTTTAATGCTCAGTCAACCAAAATAACACCTGAATAGGTCAGGCTAACGACGTTAAACCAAGCGCTTTATGGGAGGCAACCCATAGTTATCTTTATTTATTGTGTGTTTGTTTGAATTTATCATTAGTTTGTGGTAGTATTAAATTCTACTGCTTGTATTTACCCTTTGATCATTATGAAATTTGGATTCATAGAAAAAATTTGAAACGTACTTTGACCACGACATTTTTTGTGCAAAATTTTGCCTAGGGCACCGACGACGGGTTTTTCCCGAGGGCCCTGACATTTAAGTGCACAGAGCTCGCCGACGGCGCCATCGAGGCCGCTGACAGAGAGATCGGCGAGTGGACAGTTTTTCGAGTTTGAAATGATGGTTTTTGGCGGTTTTAGGAGAATTTATCCCCTATAAACTTCTACGGACGGTTCCTAAACTCTACATTTCTAAAAAACGATTGGAAAATCCCTTGAATTCTTCTATAATGGGTTTCAATTTAATAGATCACCCAAGATTTCGAGTGTTCGACTGGAAAACGTTCGTTAGTTCCGAGGCACGACGACTTTTCAACAAGGTGATGTCAAAGAGGAGGCTAATTAGAGAAAGAGGTTTTGTGAATCGAGGATTAAAGAATCCTTCGACAGTAATTGAAGAAATGATTATGCGGCTAAGATGGGAAGTATTTTGCTACACTACTATCGTAGTAGTCGTTCCTGTGGTGAATGAGTTTTACGCCAATTTGCATGGAATCAACCAACGAAGCATCTATGTACAAGGTAGGTGAATAACTTTTAACTCTGGACGAATTAATGAATTGTACATGCTTGAGAATGTTCCTGTATGTCATTATTCTATTTTCATGCCGACGAGAGACAAGATGAATGAAGTCTACCAATAATTGACGGACGAAACTGAAGACGAGGAAGTTAGAGAAAATGGGTATATCAGTTTTTCTGCTACACTTTTAGATTCCATTTCGAAACATTGGCACTTTTTCATATCTGCAAAGTTATTACAGACAATGAAGATCGGTTAAGTCACCAAAGAGAGTGCTCTATTGAACTATTGCATTCAAATGGGATGGCCAATTGATATTGGATCAATTATTATGAAGTTTATTTTTGGCCTGATCATTCAAGGATTATCTCAAGGGCTTGACATCCTTCAACAATTTTCTCAATATGCAGTCTGTTTCAAGTATCATACGAGATTTGGCAAAAGGTACTACTACCTTGGAAACCTTTAGACCCAACCAGAATGTTCCCAGCTAATGACAAAGAGAATGATATGTGCATGATTATGGATCAAGCATTGCAAAACTCTATTCCAATTCGACATCTTGTAGAGGACAAGACACCGATAATCTTACACAGAATCAAGATTTTGGAGAACCATGTACAAAATTTAATGAATTCAATTTTCATTATCTCTGATTTCTTTGATCACCTTTATTGGAGAATGAAAGAGCATTTTGATCATACTGGTCGTTTTGAAGCAAGTTTGATACACTCAATGAGAAGAATGAGATGGATTGAAGAAGATTCAACTGTAGAATTCCCATTCCGACCTTTCTATAACCTGTTCGTCCATGTTCAAGCGATGGGTTATATCAGAGGAGAAACCAAAACTAATTCAGAAGAGTAGTGGAACTACTTTACTATATATGTTTCTTTATATTGAACTTGATTTGAACTATGTTTATTTGTTTGCTTTCGATTGTTTACTTTTTGATCTCAATATAGTTGAGATTATGTTTGGAATGTTTGTTTTCAGCGTTTAGAGTGTTGTGTCTTGAATTACGACACTGAATTAAGGAATGTGAATTTAGGTTGAGAAAATACCTGGCTTGTGTGTTATGTAATGTGTAATGTAACACTTAGATTTAATATATAAAATGTGAAGTTTTGTGTTGTGTATGTTTATTTGTGTTAATACATCACTTAATCACTTAAAATTTATGTTTAAAATGATTGAACGGATGACAACGAGGCTTAAAATTGATCAAAATCACAAAAATAAGAAAAATGATCAAAATTTAAGAACCTCGCCGACGGTGCTCTCGAGGCCGTTGACGGCGTGTTTTTCCCGAGACTATTGAAATTAAATTCAATTGAGCCTGCCGACAACGCGAACAACCCCACCGACGGCGAGATCCCAAAAATTACCTTTTAACCGCGATTTTGACCAGTCAACCACCACTATTCATCGTCTTCTTCCCTTATTTACAAAAAATTTCGACCTAGGGCTTGAGAGATCTTGGATTTGAAGTGATTTCAACTCATTTTAACAACGAATTTCAGCTTCCCTCGGTAAGAGCTTCCCTCCTATGTAAATTTTTTTTTTCACCATGAATTTCTTTAACATTGAGGAATTTCAGAAAAATTGAATATGTGGAGAAAATACTTGGTAGAAATTCATGGAACTTGATTTATATTACTTTAAGTCACCTTTGGAAGCCATTGTATTATTATTTTGGAATTTAGTTCGGATTTTTGATAGATTGAAAATGGCTCCCCATCAAAAGAGGTGACTTGAATTTAACGAGGCTCGGTTTATAAATGCTAAAGCCCAATTAAGATACACTTTAATCTTCTAAGGAAAGAAGTGTATTCAAGATCGAGTTTTTGATAATCCCAGAGGAGAGGTGGAACGAGTTATTAGAGAAAGGAAGTGGGAGAACTTCGTTACTCTACTAACAAGGCTGTTGTAGAAGTTGTAAAAGAGTTCAATGCTAATCTGACTCAACTTGAGGACGAGCCTGTAAAAGTAAGAGGATTTTCTTTTGATTTTAATGCTGCCCTCATTAATTCTTTTTACGAGTTTCACGATTTTTACTCTAGCGAGTATGAAACATTTGGAACTATGGAAAGTCCGTTAGACAATGTTATTGACTTTCTCATTGATGGTAAAGGGACTTGGAAAATTAAGCATCGTGAACGGATTAACTTTCCTCTTTTTATGATGAATGCCACAGCTAAGGAATGACATTATTTCATTTGTTATACTCTGCTACCTACCTATCACCATAGTGAAGTATCAAGAGATAAAGCTGTTCTGAATTTCTGTATTCAGAACAATAGAAGTATAAATGTGGAGAGTATTATTTATAAGAATATTTTGGCCACAACAAAGAGTGAATCAAGTGGATATTTAGGACATCCTGGCCTCATTTTTGCACTTTGCCAATTATCTGGAGTGGAAGCTAGAGACGATGAAGAATGGGTATATCCTATGAAACCCATTAGTAAAGCCAATTTGAAGACATATGAATCCCATGAAGAATGGAGATCTGGGAGTAGGAGTAAAGCACCTTCTACTAATAGAGATATCCCCTCTACTAGTTATGACCCTCCTGCCTCTAGCTCCCCTACTCTTTATGATTTGATGAATGAGATGACCCTGCAGCGGAAAAGTTTGAAAAGTTTGCTGAAAGACTTGAGAGAATAGATCAGAGGATTGAAGGATTAGAGCGAAGACATGATCATGATAGTGAATATCTTCAGCGACATTCTGATTTCGAGATTGCTTATTATGATGCTCAAGCTAGATACTATAGAGGTGAGCCTGATGTTACTTTTCTAGAATGCCCCCGTTATACTCGCTATCAGCCCAATCCACCTGCTGATTAGGGAGATGAAGACAACATAAGATTTTGATGCCTGATCATTAAATTTGATTGTGATGTGATGTATGTGTGTTTTGTTGTAGTATTTTCATTCTGTTATTTGTATTTTGTGAACTATTTTATTTTCTGAGATATGTATTTTGTTTGTAATTTGTATTTTTTTCTGGATGGATTGTGATGCATGGATTGTAATTGTAATTGTGGACTCTAAGTAAAATAGTAAATTGTTTGTTATTGTGTTGTGAAATGTAAATGTTATTTTGTATTGTCCTGTGTAGTTTATTGTTGTTGTTAAATGTTTTATTTTAATATACTTATTTCAAAATTTCATTACCCCAACAAATTCTCTAAACTGTTATATGTGTAGAAAAGTTTCTAATAGTACAGATCAGTTGAAGTTAAAATTTTTGAGAATAACCTGCAAAAGTTTCAAAAAAAAGAAAATGCCTAAAGTGCAAAGGTATGATTTTTATATTTAGAATTTTTTTCTTTCCACCCATATTATTCCTATTATTAAAACCTTTAAGTTTTGGGGAGAGAAAATATTAACTATTATATGTTCTCAATTAAAATATTTTCAAAATTTATAACATGATTTTTTGGTAAATTTTAATTCAGTTAACTATATTTAGATTTTATTTAAATATTATAGAAGATTCAAATAAATATTTTTGGTAATGAAAATTAATTTTGTAGGTTAAGATATTTAGTATAAGAGGATAAGACTATAGTTAACTATTTAGAGTAAAGAAAACTATATTCTGAAATATTAAGAATCTTAGGAATTTAGTTGAGAAAGAAAAGATTGGGGCTTAATGATGTAAAGACTATGAATTACATATAAGGTAAAGTAATGATATAAGTTTTAAATTTAGGAAAAGATGAGTGAAGTTCAAAATTATTAACAGGCTATCTAGATATAGTAATCCTCATTTGCAAAAAAAGAAAAAGAAAAAGAAAGGATTGAAAAACAATCCCTGAAAAGAAAAAGTAAGTTAGGAGAAGCTTGAGGAGATGTCTTATCAAAAATTGGCTTCACTTGGATTAACCTAAAGGGAAAACTAAATACATTTCTGAACTTATATTTATGGACTAGTTTCTTTACTAGTAGTGTTCTTATGAATTTCCTATCATCTGAATATTCTAAGTGAGTTAATATTACAACATATAGTCATTCTTTAAATAAATAGAAGACTAGAACTCTTAGACTTGATGACTAGATAGCCTTATCTCTACAGAGTTAATCTAATTACTTGAAAATCTTTCTAAGAAATCTTACTATGATATTTATTTAAATAAAAATTATAGTATTTCTGAATTAAAACTTTACCACAATGAATCATAACTTTTATGTAGTACTAAAAATTACTTTAGGACAAGTACTAGTTAAGTTTGGGGGATTTTGACACACTGAAAATTTGTTGAGATTTTCATGCCTATTTTACATTGATTTTGATGATAGTGCACTTTAGAGAAGGGTATTTTTGATGTTTTGTTGCAGGTATGTTGATTTATGGACATTGGAGCAAAAAGATGCAAAAATGAGCGAATTTGGAGCAAAAATGAGAAAAAATATGAAGATTTGATCTAAGGCGCCGACGGTGAGATCGACGGCACCGACGACAGAATTTTTCTGAGAGTTCAGAAAAATATTACAAGTAAGTCTGCCAACGGTGAGATCGAGGCCGCCAACAGCGGGCCTTATGCAAGAGAGTCCAAGTCAAGTATTCTAGAAGCCCGCCGACGGCGAGAAAGTCGGTTCTCTCACGAGGTACATCGAATGTGGACGATTTTGAAGGGATGCTTGGGAAACTCTTGGAAACTCTTCAACTACTTTAAAAGAAATTATTTGGAGCCATAAAAAGCGTCCACTAGAGTGTTAAGAGTGTGTGTCTAGTGAGTTCAAAGGGTTTCTAGAGTATTAGTTAGTGTCTTATTTTCTCTAGAGTTTTAGATAGTGAGTTCAATTAGTGTTATTTGTGAGGGATTCTTCGAGAGATTGTAAGAGTGGAAGGGAAGTGAGAGATTTCTTCCTCCTTGCTGTTTCGAAGGAGAATTCTGCGTACTGTAAAGAAAAGAAGAGATTCAGAGGAACTTCAAGGAGTTTTCTTAGAAAGGAATTCAAGATAATTTGTATTTACTTATTTTAGTCTATAAAACTTTATTTTTATATATGAAATCCAAGTTTTGTAATATCTTCTCCATGAAATCTGAGTAGTTTTTCTGCATTTCTCCTTGTTTTGACATTTTTTGTGAAATGGTAATTTGAATTAGTGCCAAGAAAATTTTTAAAGAAGTTATAATAATCTTTTCACTTAAATCTTAATTTACTTTCAATCTGGCAAATTGATTTGTTAAAATATGTTGAGTTTATCAACTACAGTGAAGATTACATCCGAGATCCAGGGAGGTCAAAATCCTTGGAAGTAAGGTGCAAATAAATAGGGAAATAATATTTATTAGGCATAGAATTAGAGATTTTAGTGTGACAGACAAAAATCCTCAATTCGGTTCTATCGTTTGGGTGCTGAAGTGTAGATGTTAGCCCTTAGGTGAGGGGAACATGGGAGCTCCGAAGTGAGAGCCGGTATCCTCCCAGCCTAGCCTCAGATTCAGTAACCAAGCATAAGATTTGTCAATGTTCTTTATGCCTGAACCAAAGGGTAAAGAATAGGTATGCTTCTATTTGGCACAATACAGTTTTAAACTAATTTTAATTATCCATTCACTTAAATTTCTTAACATGGAGAAGGATTCTTTCTTATATATTTGAATTTCACATTATTAGTAGAATTAGTTACTTGTTAGTAGAATTAGTTTATTTAAAACTTTATCTTATTTACGATTACATATTAGTGATAGATAGGCAATTTGATTTATAAAGTTGTGATTTTAAATTGGTTTCTATAATCCTAGTCCGTAGCCTCTGTCCGTATTCTCTGAATTATCCATGTGGGATCGATATCCAGGACTCCATTAGAGCCCTGTATTACTTGAATGATACGTATACTTGCGTTGAAAGATAACTCTGTGAATATTGAATATCTTTATACACATATATATCAAATACAAGAAATATTAAATTAATGCAAAGTGCGCGGAGTGGTTCACTCTATCAACAGTAACATCACTGTGATGGTTGGTAGGTAACAGTCTTACATAAGTGAAATAATGTAAGGCTTTTGATACAGGATTCAAAGTAGAAAAGGGAAAAATTAACTTTCATTCTCTGCTTAATCTTCCATTCCCCTTTTCTATTAGTTAAAAAGTTTATAATCTCATCTAATGCTTGATTCGTGATAGAAAAATTTTCATTTTCACAATGGTAGGGTGCTCTTAACTGATAAAATACATTTATGCTGGCCGGGGTGAATTCCACCATTTGACCTCTAAACAGAATAAATTCATTCTCAGAATAATACAAATTAGCATAAAATTCTCGAACAATACCCATCATCGCATTTGCAGTGAAATAATAGAAAATTTCCCATTGACGATTAGCAATCAGTTCTTCAAGCATTTCTTCAGGATTTTCAAAGGCACTTTCATGAATACAATTCTTATTGCTAAGAAACATACTAAAACGTGAATAGGCTTTGAAACTCACAAATTTACTTTCATCATTTTCAAATTTCATCTTCCCCTTAGCCAATCTTGGAGCCATTTATCTAAAAATATCAAAATTTTCCAAATCAATTTAAAAATTACAATGCAATCGACTCCAAAACAAATTTAAATAAATATGAACTCAAAATCCATGAAAAATCTCCTAAGTTTCTCCAAAAACTTCAAAATTCCAAATCTTCCTAATGTAGGAGATTTCCATGGTCAAAATCGAAAAATTTTAGGTGAAAGTGTAGCTCTTACCAAAAGAAGATGAAATCCGAACTCTTCCGGCCATGAAATCGCTTCAAATCCAAATGCTAGTGAGCCCTAGGCGCGAAAATCATCCTTGGTTTTTAGGTTGAAGACAAAGATTTGGGCAAAAATGGCGGGTCTCAGGGTTAAATCACAAAAAATTAGAGTTTCGGGCATTTTTCATGTTCGAGCACTGTCTGGCGCTACAGCGCCGTTCAGCGCATTATTCTGCTAAAATGGCCAAACTCTCTGACTTTTGGCGCTGTCCGGCGCTGGTGGCAGCGCCGTTCAGCGCCAATTCAAAAACTAGGCTTCCGACTTTCTTTTGCAATTTCATCATTTCAAGCCCATTCTGATGTCTAATTCGCATTGAATAACATCCTAAAGCCTTGGCAAATGATATTTTTTAACACAAACAACACATAACATTATTTTCATATATAAAATCCAGGAGTCATACACATACACACAGTACTAAACTTTACACATTTTTAAGCCATATAATCTTAAATTCAGCATCACACACAACCACAACACAATAACGCTGAGAACTAAACAAATGATCATGTCCAAATATAACATTTAAACCAAATAAAGTGAAACAAAGCAAAGCAATCCGATACACAAACACATAAATACACTAATTAAGTTTTCATTCTTCCTCCGAACTATCATTAAAGCATGGACGAAACGGGAATTCTTCAGTAGAATCCTCTTCAATCCAACCTTTTCTTCTCATCAATCGTGTCAAACTTCCTTTAAGATATCCAGAATAATCAAAGTGCTCCTTCATTCTCCAATCCAGATGATCAAAGAAATCAAAAAGATTGTTGATTGCATTCATCAGATGTTGTACTTCCTTCTCCAATTTATTGATTTTCTTCAGGATGATCTGTGAACTTTCAAGAAAATAAGGAGGAATAGGTGTTGACCTTTGAGATGGTTGATCTTTAATATGCTCATATCATTCATATCACCAATTACCTAGTTATTATATGCATCTACTAGGTCTACAGGCTTCCAAGGTAGAAGTACTCTTTCCCAATTCTTATATGACACTTATGATTGACTGCAGAGGAGAAATATAGTGGAAGAATTTCCAAGCCCATACTTTGATCCATGAACGATCAATCCCAAAACATACTTAACAATTATTGAACCAACAACAATAGTCATTCCCATTTGAATACAATAATTCAGAATAACACACTCCTTAGTTTCCTTGCTGATTTTTATTGTTGGGAGCAATTTTGCACAAATGAAGTAATGTAAGTGTTTCAACATAGGATTTAATAGTGTGGTCGAGAAACTTACATACATGCTATCTCTTATCTCCCATTCAACACTTTCATCCGTCAGATATCTGTATATGTCATTCATATTGTCCTTCATCGGGTCAAAATTCGAATAGTGGAAGATTGACACATTCTATGTCATGTATAAATCATTAATCTTTGCAGGAGTAAATGTGATAAACCTACCTCGCACATAAACGGATCCTTGGTTGATTCCATGAAGTTTTGCATAAAAATTATTCACAACTGGAACAACTATAGCGATAGTAGTATAACACAATACTTCCTAACGTCTCTGAATAATAATTTCATTAATTGTTTTTGTAGGAGAATTCATACCTCGATTTACAAAGCCTCGCTCCTTAATAAATCTCATTTTCGTGATATTTTTGTTGAAAAGTTGTCGCGCCTCGAAACTTACGAACTTTCTACAGTTGAACACTTGAAATCTTTGAATTTCCGTCGAGTGAAAATTCATTTAGACAATAATTTTGGACTTCCTCTTCATACCTTTGGAAGTTCTAGCATCTAGGGGCGGTTTTTAGAAGTTATAATGGAGGAGTTACCACTTAGAACCGCCAAAATTTGGATTTTAAAGACAAGAAAAGATTTTCTAAACAACGTCGCTAGTTCATATTCGTCGAACTTCATTTTGTTCAAATTTTTTTCAAATTTCAATTCGATTAAATTCTTAAATATTATTAATGATAATTAATGAAGAATAAGACTTAATTAAGCAACAAACAAACACAAATAACAAATTAAATAAAGCAAACACTCAATAACTATGGGTTGCCTCCCATAAAGCGTTTGGTTTAACATCGTCAGCCCGACATAACTTTCAGTTATTCAAGTTGATCCAACATTAAAACCTCTTTAAAATTAGGTCTGTTGCCTTCAAAATATTATTTTAATCTTTGGACATTAACTTTAAATATTCTTCCAGATTTAGCATCTTCGATAATCACAGCTCCAAACTGATACACTTTTACGATAATGAAAGGTCCTGTCCATCTAAATTTTAGTTTCCCAGGAAATAATTTCAATCTTATATTGTAGAATAAAACGTTTTATCCTGGTTCAAATTCCTTTTCAACAATCTTCCGATCATGCCATATTTTTCTTCTTTCCTAATATATTCTATCATTATCATATGATTCATTTCTAATTTCTTCTAATTCATTCAATTGCAACAGTCTCTTCTTACTAGCATCTTTCAAATTAAAATTCAATTTCTTTATCGCCCAATATGCTTTATATTCTAATTCAACTAGCAAGTGATAGGTTTTTCCAAATATTAATCTGTAAGGGGACATTCCTATAAAAGTTTTATAAGCAGTTATGTATGCCCATAAAGCTGTATCTAATCTAGCAGACCAATCTAATTTCTCAGGATTAATGACTTTCTCCATAATTCATTTAATTTCACGATTTGATACCTCTGCCAAACCATTAGTTTGGGGATGATAAGCTGTAGAGATTTTATGCATAATATTATATTTTTCCACCAATCTCTGAATCAGATTATTCTCAAAATGAGGTCCTCCATCAGTGATGATTACTTTAGGCATTCCATATCTTGTGAAAATATTTTTCATTAAAAACCTCGAAACACTTTTAGCATCACACCTAGGTAAAGTTATTGCTTCAATCCATTTTGATACATAATCAACAGCAATCAGTATATATATATATTTTAAAATGAAGGCATAAATGGTCCCATAAAATCTAATCCCCATGCATAAAAAAATTTAACTTCCAGAGTAAAATTAAGAGGCATTTCATTTCTTATCGATATATTGCCTATTCTCTGACATCGATCAAAAGTTTTGATAAATTTATAAACATCTTTGAAAAGCGTAGACCAATAAAATCAAGATTGCAAAATCTTATGTGCAGTTTTATCAATTCCGAAATGTCCTCCAAATTCATAATCATGACAATCTCGAATAACTTTTTCAGTTTCTTCATAAGGCACACATCTCCTCATAATAAGATCTTTACATTGCTTGAACAGATAAGGATCATCCAAGAAATAAAATTTAGCATCATGCTTAAATTTTTTCTGCTAAATTGTTAAATCTGGTGGAAAAATATTACTAATGATATAGTTCACAATATCAGCATACCACGGTAAATTTCCTTCAATAATATAAATAATTGCTCTTCAGAAAAAGAATCAGTAATTTTCTTTTCAAAATCACCCAAATCAGGTTATTCAAGTCTAGATAAATGATCAACTATTTGATTATCGGCCCCTTTTCTATTAAAGATCTCAAAATCAAATTCTTGCATTAAAAACATCATCGAATCAGTCTTAGTTTTGCATCCTTCTTTTGTATTATGTATTTAATAGTAGAATGATCAGTATGCACTATGCATTTAGCTCCGATTAAGTAAGATCTAAATTTCTCAAAAGCATATACAATTTGTAATAACTCTCTCTCAGTAGTAGTGTGTTTAATTTGGATAGAAATAAGAGTCTTACTAGCATAGTATATAACTTTAATTATTTTATCATGTCTTTGCCCTAAAACAACTCTGATAGTGTAATCGCTAGAATCACACATTAGTTCAAATGGTTCCTCCCAATCATGTGAAACTATTATAGGTGCAGCAATTAATATTTTCTTCAATAGATTAAAAGCTTTTAAACATTCATCGTTAAAATCAAACTTTCTCTCTTTTTCCAAAAGTTGGCATAGAGGCATAGAAATTTTTGAAAAGTCTTTAATATATCACCTGTAGAATCGTACATGTCCTAAAAAGTTTCTTACCCCTCTCACAGTTGTTGGAGGAAGTAATTTTTCTATAACATGAATTTTCCCAGGATCTGCTTCCATGCCATATTTAGATATTTTATGCCCAAGCACAATTCCTCCTGCAACCATAAATTGACACTTTTCCCAGTTTAGAACTAAATTTGTTTTCTCGCATACTTTTAAAACTTTTTCTAAGTTGCATAGACATGCATAAAAGAAATCTCCAAATACTAAGAAATCATCCATAAACACTTATATTCCACAATCAATTAAATTGCTAAATATGGATGTCATACATCTTTGAAATGTTGTAGGTGCATTACATAATCCAAAGGGCATTCTTCTAAAAGCAAAAGTTCCATAAGGGCTAGATGTAGTTTTTTCTTGATCCTTAGGAGCAATAGGTATTTGGTGATAACAAGTATATCCATCTAGAAAGCAATAGTACTTGTGTCCAGTAAGTCTGTCTAGCATTTGGTCTAAAAATGGTAAGGCGGCAGCATTTAATTTTCTATAATCAATACATATTCACCAACCAGTGACTTGTCATGTCGGTATAATTTCATCTCAATCAATTAAATCAACAGTCACTCCTTTCTTAGGAACACAATGAATTGGGCTCGCCTAAACACTATCAGAAATAGGATATATAATTCCAGCATCTGACCACTTTAATATCTCTTTTTAACCACTTCTTTCATTATTGGGTTCAGTCTTCTTTGTGGATCAACTCTTGGTTTGTGTTGTTCATCCAATAAAATTCTGTGAATACAGATCGAAGGACTGATTCCTTGAATATCAGTTATGGACCAACCAAATGCTTTTTTGTATCTTTTTAAAGTTTCCAATAATTTTTGTTCTTGAGATTCATTTAAATCCGAAGATACAATGACTGGTAAGGTAGATGATCTCCTAAAAACATGTACTTTAAATGATTAGGAAGAATTTTTAGCTCAGGTTTAGGGGGTTTAATGATAGATGGAATCAAACTTTTATCTCCATTTTCCACAGTATCCAATCTTTCAAAATTTTCATGAACAAAGTCTAACTTTTCATTCTTCATATCATCCAAATCATCTTCATTTTCACTTTCATTTTTATCCTCACATTCTAGATTTTCTTCAAATATTTCTTTAAAATAATCTTCTCTCAAATAATCACACACTTCCATTCGATAGCACTCATCATCTTTTTCAATTGAAGGGTACTTCATAGATTTCAGAATATTGAAAGTTACCTCTTGGTCATTAACTCTCATAGTTAATTCTCCTTTTTGGACATCAATCATAGCTCTCCCAGTAGCAAGGAATGGTCTTCCCAAAATAATTGGAATTTCTTTATCTTCCTCCATATCTAATACAATAAAGTCCACAGGAAAGATAAATTTATATACCTTCACTAATACATCTTCCACAACTCCTTTAGGATAAGTGATAGAATCATCAGCTAGTTGAAGAGTCACAGATATAGGTGAAACTTATCCTATTCCCAATCTCTTAAAACTTGATAAAGGCATAAGATTAATACTAGCTCCAAGATCACATAAAGCTCATCCAAAAATTGTTCACCAATAGTGCATGGGATAGTGAAACTACATGGGTCTTTCAGTTTTTCAGCAAACTTTTTCTGGATAATTAAACTACACTCACCACTAAGTGCATCAGTCTTGTGGTCTTTAAACTTTCTCTTTCTTTTAAGAATATCATTCATAAACTTTACATAATCAGGCATCTGCTCTAATGCTTCAACAAAAGGAATATTAATAGTTAACTTATTAAGAATTTCCAAAAATTTTGCAAATCTATTATCCCTGTTATGCTTCTTCAGTCTTTGAGGAAAAGGAAGAGGTGGTGTTTCAACAGTTATCTTCATTGGTTCTATAGGATATTCGTCTAGATATATCTTATTAGAACCTTTCTCAATGTTCACTTCCTCTTTTTCAACTTCGACTTCTTTTTGAACTCTTGATTCCAATTCTTTTCCACTCCTTAATTGAATAGCGTTAATATGCTTTTTATTTTGATCTTTTGGGTTGATCTCAATATTGCTAGGAAGATTCCCAGAAAGTCTTTTATTAAGCGCAATAAAGATATGTCCCAATTGATTTTCAATGTTCTTCATTGCAACGTTTTGAGCTTGAATTTGATTACCCATATTCAGAATCATTTCTTCAGTAGAAAATTTTTTTACTTAAATTGTTGATTACTATTAAAACCAGAAGGATAAGAAGGTCTAAAATTGGCATTTCCTTGGTTGTTCAGATTTCCAACTAGATTCATAAGATTGTTTCCCCATTGCGGGTTAACGACAACATTAGTGTTATTTCAGTTAAAATTTAGATGATTCCTCCAAGTAGGATTATAATAATTCAAATAAGGATTATTGACTTTATTATGTATAGAAATCAAGGTTTCATAGGACATTTGAGAGTCGATCATCCGTCCTGATGAATTTCTTCTAACATTAGGGATGTTGGAGTATAATTCATTCCATATTGATCTATTGTCTTATAAAGTTCAAAAATTTGAGAGACTATCATAATTATCACACCAGAATCATGAATACTGGCTACTCTCTTAGGATTTATCGGCTCAGAGCGCCGTTGAAAATTATTAGTAGCCATCTCTTCAATTAACAAATATGCTTCATCAAAAGGTTTTGACATTAATGATCCACCAGCAACAGCATCAATAATCGATATCAATGATCCTACTAATCACATTATAGAAGGTTTGAATTATTATCCAGTTTAGTAAAACATGGTGTGAACACTTCCTTAGAAGATCTTTGAATCTTTCACAAGCTCGTATAGATGGATTCTCCATCAAACCGACTAAAAGATGTGATATCATTTCTCAACTTAGCAGTTTTGGAAGGAGGAAAATATTTCGACATAAATGAACTGCAGCGACCAGATTTTTACATATGAAAGAATTTATGAATTTATATTTAAATATTTATAATCATTATTGTAAAAGTCACAATTTCAAACACAAGTATACGTATCGTTTCAAGCAATACAGGGCTCTATTGGAGTCCTGATTATCGACCCCACAGGGAAGAATATGAGAAAATTAAGAAATATTTTAGAATTTTCAAATTAAAAGTAATTATTATTTTTATTTCTTTTCAAAATTCAGATTTTAAATTTAATAAAATTTTTACTAAATGTAAGTAAGCAGTAATTAAATAAAGATTAATGCAAGTATAAATCAAACAACTTTCCCCTTTTCAACTAATCCAAGATTTTTAGAATAATTATCATTTGTGGAGAACTTAGATTATGGTATTCTGCCAAATAGAAGCATTCCTATTTTTTACCTTCGATCGATAGTATAAAGAATATTGGCTAATCTATAGATTGGTTCAGGATATTTTATTAATAAAATGGGTTAATCTAGGCTCAAACTACTATATGTCCAAGGGTGGCTATGGTCGGCCCTACCAGTGACCCGCTCCCTTTTTATAGATCAAATTATCAGAATTTAGTCTGTCACTCTAAAAACTAATTAATTCTACCCCTAATAAATAATATCTTCCTATTTATTTGCACTTCACCTTGAATAACCCACATAAAGCCTTTGATTACCCAAGGATTCATGTGATATTTACTAGTTAAGAACTCATCTCTGGATAGGTCTCAAAATTCTTCAACAGGTTTTAACAATTTAAATGACCAGTTAATTAAGATCAGATATTAATATCATCACAATTTTTATAAATTTTTTAAATTAAGTTCTCGATCAAATTCAATTATCTTATTATCTTCTCAAAGTTGAAAGGAGAAAGAAAACTAACTACTTAGAACACATTGAATTCACACAACAAAACATATTTATAAAACTTTGAACCAAGTTATAAATACTTATCTAGAATGTTCCTTCAAGTGATCCGCTGACTCCTACTGACTCCAATGCAAGGTGCAAAACTTCAACAACAACAATACTAGAAAACTCACACTTACAACTCAAGGAATTGAGTAGTAATACTCAAAATAAACTCACTAAATACAAAAGAAAGTGGCTCCCTAAAATGATTGGATGCTAGAAGGGGGTATATGGTGATAGAATGGCCATATGATGCTAAAAGGGGCATTTTTCTCTGTAGAATTAACTCCTATTTATAGAGCTCCGAATTTGATTAGGGATTGCTTAAGACACCTCTTCAAAATTTGTCAAAATACAATCTATCTTCTAGAAGGTAACTGTTGTGCCTAGGCCCCGAAATCTGGCGCCTAGGCCCCGAAATCTGGCGCCTAGGCCCCGGAGTCCGTGACCAGGTCTTCGCACATCTTCACTTTGGATCGCACCTCTTCGCGATTAAAACCGTTTTCATGTGTCCAAATGTATTTTATCACATGTCCTATATATTAGGAGTAACTTCCAATCTTCTGGAAGGTCTGATAACTGCTTAACACCTTCAAAATAACTGCCCAAAGTCGTCAAAAATATTATTTGTTTATGTATCAAGCTGGCGCTTAGACGCCGGATTCTGACGCCTAGGCGCCAGACCTATAATTTCGACAACTTTGCTCTTTAAGCTCTATTTTTGCACCTTTTTGCTCCTTTTTCCTTCTTTAACTCTTTTTTTCTCACCTACATCCAAAAAAATGAAAATACCTTTCATTAAAGCATAATATCATTAAGAATTGAATCATAAATAAGGCATAAAAATGGGTATTTTTTAAATGGATCAAATTCCCCCAAACTTAAATGTTACTTGTCATCAAGTAACCCTTTTTATTACTTAAAATGTATAACATTTGGAATGAAGTTTAAATATTTAAGATTCCTTGTAATTTTTGGTTTTATAAATGCTTTAGCAAATCATCAACTAAATTTCACTAATTAAGGTTAATTTTAAGAATTTAAAGAATATTTCACTACCAAATCATAAGACTTCCAATTTTTCATTTATTTCAAGAATAGTTGTAATTTATTATATTAAGGTCACATAAAATATTTACAAGAAAAAAATTTTCATGAAACATTTTTCTAGTAAAAATAATTGTACATAAAAATTAAGTTAAAAATGTAATTGGTTTTCTTTCTATAAGATAACTCAAGTGAAGCTAATTTTTGATTAGGCATTTCCTCAAGCTTCTCCTCACATTTATTTTTTCTAGTTTTTTCTTTTCTTTTCTTTTTTTCTTTTTCCTTTTTTTAAAGAAATTTTTCAATCCTTTATTTTTTTTTTATTTGTGAGGATTACTATTTTTGGATAGCCTGTTAATGATTTTGAACTTCTCTATCCTTAACTTATATTTAAAAACTTATACATTTTTATTACTTAATAAATATGACATTCTTAATAAGTATTTTTCAAAAATTATTTCAATCTTTTCTTTCTTAAGTAATAATCTTAATTCCTTAGTTTTTCTAAAATACACTCTCTTTACTATAAATAGAAAAATTCTTAATCTTATTATTCTTCAAGTTAAATAATTTTATTCTTCAAATCAATCAAAATTATTGAAATTTTAGTAAGTTTACAAAATTATTTATAAATTCAAAAATTTAAGTAATCTTAAATTGATTTTTTATTCTTTATGTTATGTTAATATTTTTTAAAGAAAATATTAGTTCATTAAGGACAAATAATATTTAAATTTGAAAAATGTTTTCCCTTCCCCCAAACTTCAGCTTTAGTATAAAAATGAATCATAAAATTTTCTAAAGCATGAGAGAAAGAAATAAACATGAATTTATTTAGGTACAATGATGATGTAGTAAGGAAAAACTCATTTCTACTCCTACACAGGCTTTAATATGTATGTAACAGAAATGATTAAGCATATATATAAAAGTTTGCAGAGCAGGAGTTAATTTCTACAATTTTATTTATTTATTTATATATATTATAATTATTCTCTCTTTTTTTTATAACATGCAAAATTACTAACTATTCATGAATTCTAAACAGTAGGCCGAAACAGAAATATACTTTTATCATAGAAAATAAAAATTCATCCATATTTCAGTCTTTAATATATAACACATAAGATGATCTAAAACAATCTCAACATCAAAAGTCCACAAAGTTAATTAAACAAATCAACACTAATAAACAACAATAAAATCAGACTCATCAGCACTGACAAACTAGAAATAAACTAAAAACAAAATCAACACATATCAAGAGATAAATCAAGCTACTAATCACTATCTGTAGCCTCGTCGTCGTCGTCACCGAAAGAAAATTTCACATCCTTTACATCAATGTATGGTGAAAATCTAGGACAGGTAGGGAACTGAACATCATGATCACCCTTCAGGAATCTAACAAGAGACTCAGAATACTCAGCATCATAATCACTCTTCCTTTGGGTGTACTCAGAAAGATGATCAATCTTCTTATCGATCGTATCTACTCTACAATGAGTTAGAAATAACTCATTATGCTACTCCATAAACATATCATGCATGGATTCTCAGAAACTAGATGGTGGCTCAGCAGTAGAAGTAGAAGGTCTAGAAGTAGAAGCCCTACCAGAAGTAGGTAATGGACTAGAAGGTGCAGTAGAACTCTTACCTCTATGTCGATCATAGATACTGACACTTTCTTTTCCTATGAGCTTTGTAGACTTGAGCTTTTCCTCAGAAAGCTCAGTAACTACTCCAGCACTTTCACACAGAGAATAAATCAAAGATGGAAATCCAAGTCCAACATAAGTGCTAGAACGAGCAGTGGCCTCTACAGAATCATAAATGATACTCCTTACATCAATCGGCTTCCCCTCTTGTATGCAGTAGTTGAGGATAACTCTATCCTTGGTAACCTCACTCAAATGATTGGATGGAAGGAGGCGAGTAGAAATAAAGTAATGCCATGCCTTTGAAACATCATTAAGCTTAGAAGATGAAAAATTTACCCCTTTTCCGTTCCGGATCTTCCAAGCTCTAGTACCATCAGTCAGATAAGCAATAATCATCTCTAATTCTCCCTCAGATGGAGATAATCCAGAGTAATAGCACTCGATGTTCGGCGACAGGCTGTAGAAAATATTGATACGCTCTGGAGTGAATCATACTCCAACTCCTCTTACGAAGATCTCGTACTCTTCAGCATCCACAAAATTTGCATAAAACTCCCTGACGACAGGGATAACAACAACAACAGTAAAATAACAGAATCGTTGCCAGTTGAGTGCAACGATCGTATCCTCAATCCTTCCTCTAGGATTGTAAAAACTTCATTCCGAGATAAACTTCCTGGTCATAGCAAAATCCTTATACCAAAAATGTGCAGCAGCAGTGACAAACTTGCTACGATCAAAATTTTCGTGTTCCTTTCCTTGCTTAGATTTGGGTGCCATCTAAACGTGAAATAAAAATGCAAAATAAATTCAAAGGATAAAAAAAAAAAACTAATTTAAGCTTTTCAAACTTGAAAGAGCTTAAAAATCCATGGATTTAACTCTAAAAATCAAATTTTTTCTCAAAATTTCAGCTTTCTTTAAAGAGAGCAAAATCCATGTTGAAAATAATTGGTTTAGAATGTAGATCTGACATTGGGATTAAGAAATCGAGTGATTTCAAGCTTAAAAACTTGAAAATCCAGCCTCAAATGGGATCTCTAGGATTGATTTTCGCGAAAATAGGAAGAACAGGAAGCTTAGGCGTCAAAAATAGCGTGGGGGTGGTTTAAGAAGATGAATTTTCGGGTTCAGGCCGAACCGGCGCCTAGGCGCTGAATTCTGATGCCTAGGTGCCAGAGTCGCCTTTTCAAAAAATTGATTTAAGTATTTATTTTCCACCAAAACTTATCAAATTTAACTCCTAATTACTCATATGAGAGTATTAATCCAATTTATATCCTCCAAATATTTCTAAAATCAATTTAAAATGATAACTTAGATCCACATTTCAAACACAAAATATAACTAAGCTCTTTAATTCCAATTCATAATTTTCATTCCAAACTCCATAAATTCCAGAACAAGACTTAACAAGGTTCATCATTTTATAAACAACACAAAGAACATAAATTCAAAGCAATTTCTCAATCCAATAACACACATTGAACAATTAAGCAAACACACAAATTCGATATTCAACACACTAGAACTTGACTCAAGCACACCTCGAACACACAAAATATCTATTCAGCACCGATTTTCAATTTCCATCTCTTTCGCAATGAAGTTTGCTAGGACCGTCGAGATAGAAGACCAACGAATTTATAGCGACCCGACTTGAACTGTAGCGACCCGACTTTTACTTATGTAAGAATTTATGAATTTATATTGAAATATTTATAATAATTATTGTAAAAGTCATAATTTCAAATGCAAGTATACGTATCGTTTCAAGTAATACAAGGCTCTATTGGAGTCTTGGTTATCGATCCCACAGCGAAGAATATTAGAAAATTAAGAAATATTTTAGATTTTCAAATTAAAAGTAATTATTATTTTTATTTCTTTTCAAAATTCAGATTTTAAATTTAATAAAAGTTTTACTAAATGCAAGTAAGCAGTAATTAAATAAAGATTAATGCAAGTTTAAATCAAACAACTTTCTCCTTTTCAACTAATCCAAGATTTTTAGAATAATTATCATTTATGGAGAACTTAGATTATGATATTGTGCCAAATAGAAGCATTCCTATTCTTTACCTTGGCTCGATAGTATAAAGAATATTGAGTAATCTATAGATTGGTTCAGGATGTTTTATTAATAGAATGGGTTAATCTAGGCTCACACAACTAGATGTCCAGTGGTGGCTATGGTCGGCCCTACTAGTGACCCATTTCCTTTCTATAGACCAAATTATCAGAATTTAGTATGTCACTCTAAAAACTAATTATTTCTGCACCCAAGAAATAATATCTTCCTATTTATTTGCACTTAACCTTGAATAACCTACTTAAAGCCTTCGATTACCCAAGGATTCATGTGATATTTACTAGTTAAGAACTCATCTCCGGATAGGTCTTAGAATTCTTCAACAAGTTTTAACAATTTAAATGACCAGTTTAAAAAGTAAATTAAGATCAGGTATTAATATAATCACAATTTTTATAAATATTTTAAGTTAAGTTCTCGATCAAAATTCAATTATCTTATTATCTTTTCATAATTGAAAGGAGAAAGAAAACTAACTACTCAGAACACATTGAATTCACACAACAATACATATTTATAAAACTTTGAACCATGTTACTGTCGGCATATTTTTAGGTTGCGTGTTTTATTTTGAAAAAGGAGTCGCCTAACAGAAGTTGTCGGCGAATTTTTAATTTAATTTAAATAAATAATTTGAAAAGTAGTATTTGACTTTGAAAATAATTTTAAATTTGAAGGTTTTAAGATATGAGTTTAAACCGATCTCACATCCCAAATAGTTTATATAAACGAGCACCACACCACAAACCGTGTATCTATCCCTAAGGAGAGACACACTGCTTGACAGTGGGGCTCAATTAAATAAACTAGAAGATTTGTGACATCTGTTTGGTCTGCGAACCAATTTTATAAGCCGACAAATTCCCCTGCTTAATATGAAAGCATTAAACGAGGTTTATATTACCGGGTTCTTTAAAATTTCCTATAAGGGCAAGCCCCTATAGTTAATTACATCTTAAGTGACGGGAATCACCTAAGAAAACTCTCGATAATAATCAATAATTCTGCTCTCAAGAATTTCAAAGTTTAAGTTTTCAAAAGATTGAAGTTTGGAATTTCAATAGGAAATGGATCAAATTTGGAACATTTTGTTTTGGGAATCCAAAGGAAGAAAGGTAGGAGAAATCACAGATTCGAAGCGAACTTCGGTAATTTCCCGACTATCCTATTGTTTGGCTTGGATTTAGGAAAGCCCTAATGTTTGTTTAAATGTTTTGATCTTGTCAATTTTAATTAATTAGGACTTATATTTGTATGATAAAATCACACAAATAGCCTCGAAGATGTGAGGGTTTATGTCGTACCAGACGACAACCTCGGAATCCTAAAACCGGTTAGGGCTTAATTTACAGTGCAAATGCTTAACAAAAGGTTGAGGATTTATGTTGCACTAGGCAAACTACCTCGAAGTCCTATGGGTTTGTTATTTAATTCTAGGAAAGTTTTGCTGAAGTAGACTCAGGTTTTGCTGATGACGATGGCCGTGCTGCCCACCATGCTCCAAGCTCCTTATTGTTGCAGAGGTTTAGTTTTAGAAGTCATAAATCAGGAGATGAGAGAAGTGTTTTGGTTTAGAGAAGTCTTAATTTCCAAGTGTTTTCAATATTTTAATTGAAACAAATCTTAAAGTTGATTATAACGACACCGGTTAAGATCCCACGGGTTCCATCCTTCTCGGCATCATTATTTTTATCGGATTCACTTAGTCCGGATGAATTCGCTAAACTCAATCGAATGAGTTCCACACTTTCATTTAGACCGTGGGAAATCCCGTTAAGCAACACGTAGGTTACATCATCCGAGGTATTCCCGATCATCCAACAGGACGTTTTAATTTAGTTGTAATTGTAGTTTTGTGTTCTGTTTGTGATTAAATTTTGAGTTGTTTTATATTTTGAAATGTTGTGGCGGTGAATTTTATCTTGCAATGAGTTTTAAGTTAGTTTTGGTTTTAGTTTTAGGGACTATCCTAAAGGTGTGGGTTTTCATGCAACGATTGTTTATCATGCAAGAAAAGTAAGTGCGATGCGATTAATGAAATTGCAATAATGTAAATTGCAAGAAAGTAAATTGCAATAAAATAAAAGCATACCTGGAGGGTCTTCCCGTCATCCCAAGCTGCACTTAAAACACAATTAGAATATTTAAGCAAGTTCCTAGGTAAAGCTAAGGGAAGGGTTACAATTTTCTACCAAATTCCTAATCCTATAGCTAGTCATTTCCTATAACGTCTAGGTCTTTGTGTTTTGGTTTGAGGACGATTTTCTTCATCAAAGAACAATTAAGTCCAATTGTTCTTATAAATGTCCTATCATATCGAGGAAGTGCTTAAGAATAATCTTAAACATCTTTTCAATATTTCTAGGATTGTTTTAAGTCCAAATGAATTTAATTATATAAATGAATTAATCGTCCGAGGATTCAAGTTTTGTTAACTTGCTCAAGTGAACTAGGACATTTGAATATCCTATAAATGAAGTAACATTTCATTTGATATTCCGTTTAGGAGTTATGATAACTAAAGCTTTTGAGGGTAAATTGGTGTTCAAATGGTTTGCAATTTAGTTTAATTTCCATTAATGGGTTTAAATTTGGAATAGTTGTTCAAGTTATTTTAGATTTATTTTGAATTCTTTATGTCTTTGGTGAAGTTATATTTAATTCAACTTAATTTAATTTAATTTAATTTAATTGAGTTTTAATTTAATTTAATTCAATTTAATTTGGTTTAACTTAATTTAGTTTGATTTGATGTTACATTAAATTAATTTGATTTGATTTAATTTTAATTTAATTTGATTTAATTTAATTTTATTTAATTTTATTTTATTTAATTTAATTTAATTTAATTTGTTTTAATTTAATTTGATTTAATTTAATTTGATTTAATTTAATTTAATTTAATTTAATTTGTTAATTTAATTTAATTTAATTTGTTTGTTTTATTTATTTTAATTTGATTTATTAATTTAATTTAATTTAATTTAATTTGATTTAATTTAATTTAATTTAATTTAATTTAATTTTTTTTATTTTAATTAAAATTTTAAAAGAGTTTAATAATTTAATTTTAGTTTAATGATTAAGACTTTTAATATTTTGAATTTTGAATTATCATTTTAATTAAGAATTGAATATTAATGAGATAATTAATTTAGGGATTTTTAAATTAAAGAATAAATATCTTCCTAATAATATCCCTATTTTAATAATTCCAATTTTATTATTCTTCCAAATTTAATCAATTATTTAATTAAAGTTTAATCATTTTAAAATTGTTTAATGGGTTTCTACCCTTTAATTATTTAAATTTCAATCATCCAAATCAAATTAGGATCAAATATTTTATTTATTAATTTTTTATTAAACCTAAAGTTTTAATTAAGGATTAAGATTTTTAATTACCATTTTTACCCTTTAAGCTTAATAATTTCATAACTCACTAAATTGAACTCAAATGAACTTGAAATTTTTATGTGACTTCCCTCATATGTCAATAAAGACATGAGAGGAGAAAATGTGATTTTTCTGTATTTAATTTATTTATATAATTATTTTTGGTGGAAAATAGAGATTTCCAAAGAAAATTTAATAACATGACCAAGGGAAAGTTTCTGTTCTTAAGAAAATTAGGGGACATTCCTAATGACCAGAGGACCACTTGGACCAATTTTGGTGATTTTTTGAATTATATTATTTTTATTATAATTATTTTAAATTTTGGAGTGTTAATTAATTTAAAAATAAAATAAATGTTGAAAAATGAATTTTATATTTTTCAAAAATCTCTCTGATATCAAGGAAATCAGAGAAGCAAATTTTGTAATTTTCTAATTTTTTTATGATTTATTATAATTATTTTAGTGCAAATGCTAGAAAATACATTTTTTAATTTTAAAATTACCCTAGAGCTTTAAAATTTAATATCTCACTAAATAGACCTAAGAAAAATATGGGGTTTGTTCCTAAGTGATTAAAATTTAAAATGTGACATTTTCGTGAATTTTATTATTTTTGTGATTTTTATTATTTTTTAATTATTAAAAATATTAAAATAATATTAAAAATCAACTTTTTTAGAAAATTGAAATTTTAATTTTGTTAGATTCCCCTAATATCGGAGAGGCTCCAAACCAATTTGGTGAATTTTTGAAAGGTATTTTGAAGGTTATGAATTTTTAAAGTTTAAAATAACTAAGTGGCTTAATCAACCCAATTAGTGGGGCTAACCAAGTCCAATTGACCTCAAATTTTTATGGTGGGTTCCTCTGATCCTAAAGGTAAGTGGAGAATTGATTTCAAGTCAATTTGATGTATGGTTAGCTCTAATTAATTAGAGACCTACTTTGAGTGTTTAAGCCAATTAGGGTTTTTTTAAATGAACTAACTCAAAACCTATTTTTCCTAGGGTTCTCTGGTCATAAGGAACATCATCAAATTTTCCTAGAATTTATTTCACAACATGCTATTTATTGAAATTAAAATACTCAAAAACAGTAACATGAATTTGAAAAATCAATAACTCTTCATAGGGATGGCCTCTGACTTTGAAAAATTCAGTGAATGTTCCCAAATTCAGAGGCTTCAAAAGCTCCTATGGTCTCATGCCATGGTGAATTGTATACATGCATGGAGAATTAAAAGTATGCAGAGAGTAAATAAATTATAAAAAATAAAATACTTGATGAAATTAAATGATTTCTTTTCCACATTATTCTCCTCCGTTCACCGAGCAAGAGGGTATTTTTATTTTATTTTTATGATTTTTCTACACAAAGTTATGAATTTTTGAAGTTTAGGAAATTAAATAAATCAAAAAATACCCTAATTTTCTATTTATCCACGCGGCGCCGCGTCAGCCTCGGCAGCCTTCGAAACGCCGCGTGGCGCGCTCCCATTCGACGCCGCCATCCGACTCGGCGCTCCCGGGGCCCGCCGCATCGTTCCGTCTTCCGATCCGACGCGATCCCGGCCGTCCGTCCGCGCGTGTATTAAATGAATCCGCATTCGTTCATCGTCCCCAAGTGTTCTCACCCGAGAGCCGTCCACACTAAATCCCTAATATCTCACTCGATACTCAATGGATTTTCATGTTCTTATGCTTCACGGATTCGTCTTGAAGAGACGAACACATCTATACGGTTATCATGCATTGAAATTAAAGCATTTGAAATGGAGAATCTCCGAAGCTCGGGATGCGAATTGGCTCATACCTTTGCTCGTAGAAGTCCGGCTTCAATCCGAGAGTTGTTGCACCTTCGATTGGATCCTGGCAAGCTCCGCATGAAGTCTCCCGGTCCGGTGAATTGTCTAGGTTGGATTTCGACCACGCCCGATCACAAAGCTTGGAGGCTGGAGCAACCGGGAGGCCCTGGAGATGGGGCTTTTGTTGGTGGACACCTTCCCCGGTCCAGTGAAGGTGTAGAACCAATCAATTTGGGGATTGGCTCACCGTGGAGAAGTGTCCCGGTTTTGGGTGGAATTTCAGTCGAGAAATCGGGTTTTGTCGGTGGGGATTAGGGCAAATTGACACCTGGGATCAACTGCTCTAAGGGTGGAGAAGGTTTGGAACAATTTTGGCAGAGTTTCGGCAAGGTTTGTGCAACTCTCCTCTCATGGCCGTGAGGGGTGGAGTTTAAATAGGAGAGGGTGGAGAGCCTCCCAGGGAGAGTTAGGGCTTGGGATCAGCTGCTTCGGCAAGAGAAGAACGGCTCCAATGGCCACCTGGGGATGGGGCAGCCTAGCAGGTGAGAATTCCAAGTTGGGCTCACATGCGAGCTCTCGGCCATGGTGTTTTTCGGCCGTCCAGGCGGCTGGCCGGCCAGGCATTGGTCACCATCTTGTTCAGGTGGGTCAGGGCTGGGGTTTGGTGCATTCAATTAAGGTTTGACATGTGTAAAGGGTTTGATTTAGATGGAATGGGGGAGGAGCTAATTTTGAGTCTAAATGGGTCAACCCACCCATTTGGGCTTGGTGCACCCCTCAAGGTGGCTTCGATTTTGGGCCGAGAGGATCGGATAGGCTAGCCGGTCAAGAGGTGGTGATGTCTTTATCCAAGAATATTTGGATTAAATCTTGGTTAAGGGGAAAGATGCTTAAGGCTAATGACTTTTAGGAGATGGTTAAAGGACCTCCTCCTTTTACCATTAATGGCATGGTCACATGCCAAACTTTCATGGCTCCATATGGCTTGTGAATGGCTCATCCTTGGCTCCATTCGGCTTGGGAAAAGCTTGGGTCAATTTCATAAAAAAGGATTTAAGAAAATTTTGATATTTTGATGGGAATTTGTATGGGGCTTGATTTGGAATTGTTTAATTGATGACTTTGAAACTTAGGGGCAATTTTGATTAAATGGATGATGAGGTGAAGTGCCATGTGGGCTTTAGATGAATTTGGGCTTTTGAATTCGAAGGAAGTGGGCTTTTAGGAAAGTTTAAGGGGAATGGGCTTTTTGATTTTAGGATGGGCATTTGGGTGAAGATTTTGTGAAGGACCTTGTCAAATAAGTGTTATAATTGGTTTAGGGATGTTCTATGAAGGGCTTGGAGTCAATTTAGTGTGATTTGGGGTTGAATTGGTTTGAATTTGGATTTACTTGGTAAGTGGGCCTATGTAGGTCAAATTGGGCTAACTTGGGCCAATGTTGGGCTAGGGTTAAAATTGATGTAAAATTAATGTTGAGAAATATTTATGGGAGTGTTTCAAAGAGGTTTTGACTTTGGTTGGGCTTTGATTTTGGGGTTTGGGCTCATTTGGGTTAGGTTTGGGTTTAGGTCAAAAATGGGCCTTTTAGATTTGGGTTGAATTTGAGTGGGGTTTGGGTATAAATTTTAGGCAAATAATGTTAGTGTTTTGTTTGTGGGAATGTTAAGGAAGGTTTAGAAAAGATTTGGGGTTAATTGGAGTTGAATTGGGTGAGTTTGGGTTAGGTTTGGGTCATGGGTCCAAATTGGGCTTTAAGGCCAAAAGTGAAATTGGATCCAAATGTCAATCAAATTGGGCTTGAATTTGGTCTATATTGGTATTGGGAATGTTGAATTGAAGTTTAGAACTGAATTGGACCAGAATTTGGGTCAATTGGGTAGGTTTGGTTTGACATTGGGTTCACTTAGGGTTAAAATGGGTCAAATTGGGGGTTTTGACAAACGTAGGGTAAATTGACAAAATTGGCCCATGGTGTAGTTAGACAAAATGAAATTGGGAATATTTGGGATTTTTTGGAATTTTCTGAGAATTTTTGGAATTTTTGGATTTTTTGGCCAAGAGGGGTATTTTGGGTATTTGGAGGGTATTGGGAGGTATTTTTGGAATTTTTGGTATTTTTGGGTATGGATGATCAATTTGAGTAATGTGGAAATGTTTAAGATCAATTTTGAGGAATTTTGGGTGATTTAGGAAATTTTGAAAAATTTGGGTAATTTCAAGGGTTTTGGGTAGGCTAAGCGGGTGTAGGGTCCCGGGGGTCAAAAATTGAAAATTTGGAAAATTAAAAATTTGGAAAATTAAAAATTTGGAAAATTGAAGATTGGGTGGATGTAAGTGGAGTGAAATCATTTTGGTTGAGCCATGAAGCAATATCAAGCCCACATGAGCCATGAAGGGACTCATTTGAGGCATTCACTATGTTGTTCCTAACCCTCTTAGCCCAGGGCTTAGGGGTTAAGGACTATCCATGTGAATCACCTACATGAGTCAGGAGGTCAAGTTGGGTATGGGTGTGTGGAAGTGTAGTGTGTAGGTGTAGTGTGTGTGTAAGTCAGCCCCTTCACCAAACCAGGCCACCCAGGGCAATCCTAAGGCCAAAGAGTCCTATAGAAACTCATCCTTAAACTTCCATATTTGATTTCAACCCTCTAGGTGATTAGGGGTCTATAGTCAAGTTTGTGGAGTTTGAAGGGAGTTAAGAAGTGGTTTGAGTTTCTAAAAGGTGGGTCCCAATTCTAGTCCTCTAAGATAGTCAAAGGAAAAGCCTAAGGCTAGATTCTAAGCACTAAAAAGAAGAAGAGAATACCTCATCAAAAATGAGGTCAACAAATGGACCCCCAATAGGTATGGTGAGCTGACGGAGCACACCGCGCGTATTGGTGTTGACCGAAGCGATCAACAAAACCAACACAAACGTCCAAGTGACAAACTTAGGACAAAGCAAAAGAATTTCCGCTGGGGAGTATCGGGTATGTTCCCAAAACTGGAGATACCTGAACTCTCGCTGGGGAAAGGAAAAGGAGGTGAATCCCAAATCACATGACCTGGGAGAATTCCAATTTAGATTTTATTTTGTTTCAATTTAAGTTTTGATGTGTGAGCTTGGATTTTAGTTTGGAGTTTTAATTTAGATTGAAGTTTTGTCAAAATTAATTTGAGGGATTTGATTTGAAATGAAAATTGGAATTTTGTGGTTTTAGATGTAACATCTTCAACCACAAAAGAAAATTGAATTGATCAGATTGGATCATTGCAATGAGGAGAGATCTCGCAGCAATGCGGTGTTGGATGTAAAATCCTTAACCTCAAGAGTTTGATTTTGATGTATTTCATTGTCTGCAGGGAAAGAATCCTAAAGCAAGTGCGATCTTGGTTGTAAAATCCTCGACCCGAAAAGTTTGATTTTGATGTACTTCAGTGCAATAGGGAAAGAATCCTAAAGCAGTGCAGTCTTGGATGTAAAATCCTCGACCCAAAAAAGTTTGATTTTGATGTATTTCAGTGCAATAGGGAAAGAATCCTAAAGCAGTGCAGTCTTGGATGTAAAATCCTCGACCCAAAAAAAAAGTTTGATTTTGATGTATTTCAGTGCAATAGGGAAAGAATCCTAAAGCAGTGCAGTCTTGGATGTAAAAAATCCTCGACCCAAAAATTTGAATTTGATGTATTTCGGTACGATAGGGAAAGAATCCTAAAGCGAGTGCAGTCTTGGATGTAAAATCCTCGACCCAAAAGTTTGAATTTGATGTATTTCAGGTGCAATAGGGAAAGAATCCTAAAGCAATGCAGATCTTGGATGTAAAATCCTCGACCCAAAAGTTTGAATTTGATGTATTTTAGTGCAATAGGGAAAGAATCCTAAAGCGATGCGGTCTTGGATGTAAAATCCTCGACCCAAAAGTTTGAATTTGATGTATTTCAAGGTGCAATAGGGAAAGAATCCTAAAGCAATGCAGTCTTGGATGTAAAATCCTCGACCCAAAAGTTTGAATTTGATGTATTTCGAGTGCAATAGGAAAGAATCCTAAAGCGATGCGGTCTTGGATGTAAAATCCTCGACCCAAAAATTTGAATTTGATGTATTTCGAAGTGCAATAGGGAAAGAATCCTAAAGCGATGCAGTCTTGGATGTAAAATTCTCGACCCAAAAGTTTGAATTTGATGTATTTCAGATGCAATAGGGAAGAATCCTAAGCAAGTGCGATCTTGGATGTAAAATCCTCGACCCAAAAATTTGAATTTGATGTATTTCGAGTGCAATAGGGAAGAATCCTAAAGCAGTGCAGTCTTGGATGTAAAATCCTCGACCTAAAAGTTTGAATTTGAAATCTGATTTAGATTTGATTTAAAATTTGGAAGGATTGAATTTGAAATTTGATTTAACACTTATGTTGATTTTGTTTATCTTTTAATAATTCAAATTTTACTTTATTGTTTATTTAATGTTCATGTGAATTTAGTGTTCGTCATTTTTAGATTTTTTTTTCTTATATTTTAAAATTTAACAGGAATGAAGCGGGATAAGATCAGGAAAGAGATTTTGATTTGGAAAAGAAAACAAGGAAAACTTTATTATCACGATTTTATTTATTTTAACACATTTTATTATTTTTTTTGGGTTCGGACCCAATCATAAGTAATTACTTCGCCCGTGTTTCTTTGGGATGAAGTATTCATTCCTTCAAAACATCAGGTAACGTAATACTTTTTCAAGTATCGTCCGTTGATCGGAAGCATATGTCGTTCTCCCTGACAATTCACTAACTGGTAGGAACCTCCTGAGTATACTGCTTCAACCACAAACGGTCCTTCCCAAGTGGGTTCAAATTTTTCTCCTATCTTGCGATGTGCAAGAATAGGTCTCTTGAGAACGAGAACTAAGTCACCAACTTCGAAGGTTCTTGGGCGGACCCGATCCGTCATGGGCTTGAACCATCTTAGCTTGGTATAGTTCTAAATTCTGCTGCACTGCAAGTCTTTTCCCTTCCAAGCTTTCTAATTCTTCTAGTCGTAATTTGGCTTTCTCTTCTGTTGTGATCTTATTCGCAACTGCAATTCTGAGTGAAGGAAGCTGAACCTCTAAAGGTAACACTGCCTCGGACCCATACACCAGAGCGTAAGGTGTAGCTTCGAGTAGGAGTTCGAAGGTTGTCCGGTAGGCCCATAAGGCTTCTAACAACTTCTCGTGCCAATTTCTCTTATTATCGTCCAAGGTTTTCTTTAATATTTGAACGAGAGTTTTATTAAAAGCCTCGCGCGAGGCCGTTTGCTCTTGGGTAGTAAATTGTTGAGTATCGCCGGCCGATTCCGTGTCTCCCGACAAAATTGTTGATTTTTGTGCTTCGAATGCCGACCCATTATCCGAGATGATCTCGCGCGGCACTCCGAAACGGTAGACAACTTGGTTCTTGAAAACCGTAAGCACGTGGTGTGCTTTCACTTCTCTAAGTGGAACCGCCTCTCGCCCACTTGGAAAAGTAATCCGTAGCCGCAAGAATGAAGCGATGTCCTTTTGAAGATGGTGGTTCTATCGGACCCACTATATCTGTGCCCCGACATTCAAATGGCCACGACGCAATTGTCGGATGTAGCACATTTGGAGGTTGGTGTAGGACCACTCCATGTACTTGGCATTGGTGACAGCTCTTGGCGATTTTCATGCAGTCGGTCATCATCGAGGGCCAGTAGTACCCTAGTCTTTTAATTTTCATTTTCATCTTTGGACCCGACTGATGAGCGCCACAGAGTCCTGAATGTACCTCTTTAACAATTTCACGGGCCTCGAACCCGCTTAGGCACCTTAGCCACATTTGATCAAAAGACCTTCTGTACAGTGTGTTGTTTATTAATGCGTAAGACAGAGTTCTTTTCTTGATCTGATGGCTAGCGACCTATCGTCCGGTAGCTTTCCGTTTGCAGTAGTCCATCAATGGCCGTCGCCAATCTTCCGTGTTTTCCGTCACCGCTGCAACCGATTCTTTTTCTTTTTCCGATTTGTGTATTGTGTCTATGTCGAGCCGTGATAGGACCTGACGTCCGTGAACTGACACTTCCACTGATTCATCTTGCAAACAAGCAAATTCTTTTGCGAGACGGGCTAAAGCATCTGCTAAAGCATTTTCTTTTCTGGGAATTTTGTAGATCGTTACATTTGGAATCTGTTCCAACAACTGTATGGCATACTGGAAGTATTGTTCGAGTCTTGGCTTTAAAATTCTGTATTGTCCGGCGATCTGTTGAATGATTAACTGTGAATCCCCGTAGATGTTGATGTCCGTTATCTCCATTTGAATAGTTAATTCCGGTCCCGTTATGAGGGCTTCGTATTCCGCTTCGTTGTTCGTACACGGCTGCTCGTCAAGTGGTAGGAGTATCTTAACATCCCCCGCTCCGACGTTATAAAGATTAGCCCGATTCCCGCCTTACCGGGCACTATCACTTGCGATTCTTCATCTTTGTGTGCTCGAAGATGCTCCGTCGAAATATAATTCCCAACGTCGATCATCGAGGTCTTCTAGATTCATTATTTGTTCATCTAGCAAATCGTCATCGAGAGGAGATTCCGCCGCAAAGGGTGTCTGCGAGAAAGTTTGCTAAGACTTGTCCCTTCACGCGCACGCAGAGGCACGAAAGTTATATCGAATTGCAATAATATCATCGACCATCCGGCAAGTCCGCCGAAAGTGTTGGACGACTCATCAAGTATTGCAATGGATTAAACTTCGAGATTAGGTTGACCTTATGAGAAAGCATGTAGTGCCTGAGCTTTTGAGCGGCGAAGATCAGAGCTAAACAATGCTTTTCAATTGCGGGATACCTTACTTCCGTCGGAAGTAAACGACGGCTTAAGTAGTAAAGAGCATTTTCTTTACCCTCATCATCGACTCCGGCTAACAGGGCTCCGAGAGAGTCGTCTAAAGCCGCGATATAAAGTATCAGCGGTCTACCTGAGACTGGGGCCGCTAAGACAGGAGGTGTCATTAAATATTGTTTAATGTCCTCGAAGGCCTTCTGGCATTTCTCTTCCCAAATAAATTTGGCGTCCTTTTTAACTAGTGCCGAGAAAGGCTGACACCTACCTGACAAGTTTGAGATAAAGCGTCGAAGATATGCCAGCTTCCCTTGAAAAGATCGTAGTTGTTTTAAGGTTTTGGGAGGCGGCATTTCTAAGATAGCTTTAATCTTTTCCGGTCGATTTCAATTCCACGATGTCGGACAACGAATCCTAAGAATTTCCGGAGGTGACGCCGAAGGCGCATTTTAAGGGATTCATCTTAAGGTTAAATTGTCTTAATCGTTCGAAAACAATTCTCAAATCATACAGAGTTGTTTTCCTTTACTTTGCTTTTGATGACCACATCGTCCACGTAGCATTCGACTTGATTGTGGATGAGATCATCAAAAATTCTTGTCATTGCTCTCCGGTAGGTTGCTCCCGCGTTCTTCGATCCGAATGGCATCACCGTGTAGCAAAATACTCGATCGGTGTTCCGAATGCTCGTAAGCTTTTCATCTTCCGGAGCCATTTTTATCCGGTTGTATCCCGAAGATCCATCCATGAATGAGAATATCTCACGTGTCGAAGCAATGTCGATCATCGGTTCCGGATCGGTAGAGGGAATTCATCCTTTGGACATGCCTTGTTTAAATCTCCGAAGTCCACACAAATTCCGATCCGACCATTCTTCTTTCGACCGGCACCACATCGGCTAACCAAGTCGGGTATTGTTCTTCACGGACAAATTTAGCGTCTATTAGCTTTTTAACTTCGGCTATGACTTGTTGCTCAATTTCTAGAAGCATTCTTCCGGGACCTTGTCCGACCGAGACAGAGCAGGATCCACTCCTAGCTTATGGACCGCAACCTCTCGGAGCTAATCCCGGCATCTCGTCATAGTTCCAAGCAAAACAGTCTTTAAATTCCATTAATAGTTTGATTATTTCTTCAGAGTCTTCTTTATTGAGTAAGGAGCTAACAAAGGTAGGTCTAGGCTCTTCGCTAGTACCTAAGTTAACCTCCGTTAACTCGTCTATTGTAGATTTGATTTCTTCTTCGAATTCTGGCGGAGCATCTCCAATTTGTAAATCTTCGAGTTCATCTGTAGTTTCCATGCAGTTTTCATTAGATTCGTAAGTGACAACCAAGCAAAATTCAGTATCGTCAACTGATCCTACTGTGCCAAATCCGAGTCCATACTTTGAATTGGGTGGATGACCGGAGTTATTCCATAATTTTTCAAAATGTTGTGATTGGCCTTTTGTCCATTGTCGAGGTAAGAAACCACGTTGAATTAAATTTTGAACACGAGGAGAGTACCACTCAAAAGGTAATTCCATTAATTCGATGAAGTGACATCTTCGAATTGTACATTATTTTCGGTTTTGGAGGTAGAAGCACCACAGTAAAACTTGATTGGCCTTGCATCGTCGTTACGTACTTCTTTGACCACCATACCCTCGATCTTGTTAGAATGGATCGGGGTTAGGGTCATAGTATGTACGTAGTGGTTAATCTTTTCGTACATTGATTTGTATTCTTCGTTCTTCTCATCTTCGAGAGAGCTCTTGAATTGCGGCTTCTTCTGACTTATTGTCGCTGCTTCTTGCTTGATTTCTTTTTCTTCTTCAGAACTATCTTCCCAATCAACATTGATGGCCGGTTTCCTCTGTCCAACTGTCCTAACGTCTCTACCACGGCCTCGTCCCCGACCTCGACCTCGGATGCGAGTTGTGGAGAATCCTTCACCATTTCGCCGGAAGGGAGTGGTGAGTGATCGTTGGACTAGAACTTCGGGTTCTTCGTTGTCCCGAACTTTCTTTGCTTCATTTATTACGGTATCTCCGGAGAAGATTGTTTTCTTTGGCGGTGCATAATAAGTCGCGTCTTCATGGATTCCAATCTCATGTACGGAGAATGGTTGCAAGTCACCTTTGATGCACTCGTTCCCCTCCATCGTAGTATTTGATGCACCGGTGTAGAGATGATGGTACCATCCCGTTTTCATGTATCCAATGGTCGGCCCAGCAGAGCGTTGAACGACGTTTCTGAATCAATTATGTGAAATTTTGCGGTTGTCTTTGCTAAGTCACCGGTCTTCATCAGTAGCGTTATTGACCCGAGGGCTCTTTCTCCTTTCTGGTTGAATCCTCTTAATAACATTTTGTCGGCTTCGAGCTCACGAGCATCAATTTCCAAGTATGCTAGTGTTCGAAGACTCATTATATTGATTGACGCTCCTGGATCCACCAATACTCTGGAGAGTGTAAACTTCCCAATTGTAATCGAAATGTACAACGGTCGGTTGTGATCTCGCCGTCCCAAGTAGTAGGTCATTGTCCGTGAAGGTAACACCTCGTCGTTCCTTTAACGAACAAACCACATCTAAGGAATCACCAGCCATTTGAGCTAAGCAAATTTCTGGATCAAGTAAGGCTTTGATCGAGCTTCTCTCATCTCCTTTGATAAGATAAGAGCATCGTAAATGCTCGGTTGGCCGGTAGTTTCCTAAGATGGGCTAGTACGTTGTAGTCCACTTTATTTTCATGCGTCTCGGCTTCTTCTCGAATGGGTATTTCTTCTCGCTGGGGTTGGTTCTTCTTGAACAACCACCGCTTTCCTTTGTCTTTTGGACCCATTCTCGGAGGTAGAACTTTTCCACTTCTCAAGTCGACTTCGTAATTTCCTTCGAATCTAGTATTGAGCTTGCCGTGTCTCTTCTTGAATCGGAGTGACAGGTTCTTCCGGATTAGCTTCGGAATCCGAAGGCTCTAACTCTATTGTGATCGGAGCTCCTCGAAACTCGCAGATAGATTCGTTGCTTGTTGAGCTCTCGTAGCCTCCTTGATGGATGTCTTCTTCATTATTTTGATCATCGAGATCGTGTATGATTTGAGAATTGTCGTTGATGTCGAAATCGATATCCGGATTGTCGCTAGTTACGTAATCGTTAGAAACAGTCAAAACGTAGCCAACGCCATCACCCTTATCATTATATGATCCTACCGAAGTGAGCAGATAATCATACAAAATTAGAGGTTCGAGAGATTTCTCCCCCGAATCAGAAACAACTATCCTAGGATAAGCAGCCCCTAGTCTAGCCTTAGGAGTCTCGGTCCTCTCTTCTTCGTCGATTTTCTTCTTCTCTTCAACCGTCTCCTGTTGAGGTGGTTCTTCTATCGCAAGTGATAGTACCGGCTTAACAGATCTCGAACTCTGAATTGAAGCTCGCACCGAAGCGGTTCGGATGCTATCTAAAATCTTCTTCGAAGACCTTGTCCAGGCGGTAGTCCATCCATCGTCAGTTGCATAGGGATCTATCGGAATGAAGGGATCAGTTGAGATAACATTGACGGAACCTCCTTTCTGGGGTTCCTTCATGTACTCCTTCGGGATTGTTATATTCCCTTTCCGAAGGTTGTCGTTGAGCCAACTTTTAAAGGTAATGCAATCTTCTATCTTGTGCCCAAGCATCCGGTGGTAGGGGCAAAAGTTGGGATCACCTTTCTTGTTGACTTCCTCTGGTCTTTTAGGCTTTCGCAGCTGGAAATCTGGAGTCTTCATCAGACTACGGAACATTTTCAGCACTGCTTCATTCTTGAACGGATATTCCCTGCTTAGAAGCTCCCTTAATGTACGTTGCGGACGAGGCGGTTGTTCATACTGTGGAGATGACTGATAGCTGGGCCGGGGTTGCTGGTAATTCTGTTGTGGTTGTTGCGGCCGTTCTGGTGGTATTTGCATCGGTTGCTTGCCTTCGTCAACTGCTACAACGATCCCGGATTTCTTTTCGAAGGTCTTCACCGGCTTCTGCTTGTCCGTCTTGTCGGCGAAACATAATTGCTTCGCCTCTTCTTGCAAGCTTCCGGCCTTGCTTAACAACTTCTCGAAAGTCTTAATAGTGAATCCTTTGAGGAGAAGTGCTATCGGGCCGTGAATGCTTTTAAGTAAAATGCCGACTGCATGTTGTTCTTGCAGTTGTGGTTCACATTTCATGCTTAAGTTCCTCCATCGGAGTATGTAATCCACCAAAGTTTCATTCGGCTTTTGTTTCTCTACCACTAAATCACCTATAGTGATGTGGTGCCGAGCTCCGACGAATCGCTTGATGAAGAGGTTCTCTAGCTCCGAGAACGTCTTCACCGAACCATTTGCACCTCGCATACCCGCCGAAGGCGATTCCCGACAAACCGCCGACGAACCGTCGGAAGAGCAATGCATCGCTCCCGCCGGCATTACAACAACCGGCACGAAAGTGTGCAACATGCCGTCGGGGGTTCCGGCTCCGTCGAAGGTCTTGAACGGAGGTGGTACGAAGCCTTTCGGGTATTGGACAGGCGTCGAATTCTTCCGGGTAAGGTCTACCCGTCCGAATGGATATCCCGCTCTTCGATTGTGCTAAGGCTTCTCGCACTCGCTCGTTCCACCAAGTTCTTGATATCCTTTTCGTGGATCATACTTTGTGTTGTATCCTTTTTCAGCTGATCATCCCCATCGACGGATGTAATCTCCTTTCCTCCGTCTACAATGTGAATGACCTCCGGGGTGTCTCTCTTTGTGGTTGTACTTGACTCGGAGAGTGGCCGCAGCTACGGCCATCTCTTCCATCCTTTTCGCCATTCGAGCGATCGTGTCGTCTTTTCCCCGAAGCCGCCTTCTCATCGCCCGGCTCCTCTCTTCCGCGGCCGCAGGAGCACCTTGCGAGGCTGATGAAGCTCGTGTCTCAACCATGTTGATTTCTGCATATTCGTCGTCCATGAATTCCGATGAATCAATCTCATCTCCGAACTTTTCTTCTCTTTCTTTTGCCAACCGCCGGATATCGGTTCTCAACTTTTCCATGGCATCTTCTAGTGGGGCTTTCTGTGTGTCATTGCGGTTGTCGTGCGATAGCTGCCGGGTCCCCTTTTCACGAGTCCCCTTTATCGCAGTAGCACTTTCTTCAGATTCCAGCCTCCTGGCGAGACTTTCTTTCTCGGGCCGTCGTTTCAATCTTAATCGCCCGGCAGTGGGACGCCATACCATCCTTCTAGCAACGGAAGGTCTAGGACCGGATGGTCCGTCGCCCAAATGTCGGAAGGTGGTATCCTCCCTAATCTGTAATCCTGAGACTACGACAGGCGGACTAGCCTTCATTCTTTTACTTGGCTTTTCTGTCATGATGGCGGGTTCTACTCGGGGCCCAAGATGGGATTTGACTGGCACCCGCCCTATCCTTCGTACAATCTCCGATACGAGGCAGTTTTCCTTCGTTGCTAACTTTTCTACCAAAGTTTGCAGTCGAGCAAACGGCGTAGTTCTAGTTCTTTTCTTGTGGCTATCGTTGTAGTATGCGGGCCGAGGTAATGTGGCAGTAATCTTGCGAACATTCTCCTCATCCTCTCGCGGCGGAGAGGGGATGGAACCCGCTTCCTCCCAAGAGTGGTATGTATTCGAGCAGCAGTGTATATTCTGGTAGCGGTGTATATTCAGGCAGCTTCGGATTTCCTCCAGAAATCAATTTCGACAGCCTCCGGCTTCTCTAGCGATCCTTCTACTTCGTTTCTTCTTCGGGTCCTTGTCGCTGACGGAATCTTCGAACCGGACCCGATTTCGAAAACGAAGGTCTTACAGAAGATCCGTACCCTCCACGGTAACGAGGTTTACCATAGTTCCGTATTTCTTTCCCCTTTGATTCGGCGAAGTCGGGGTAGGTGCAGAAACAACTGGACCGAGTGGGGGTAGTAAGAACGAGTCCTCCCGCGGACGCGAGTACTCCTCTTAGTCGGGATCCTTTGCGGGGAGGAAACTCTTGGGTCAACCTAAGGTCGAACTCAGCAGCGGCTCCTCGGCTTCGGATACCTTGTTCGTCGCGTGCAAAGAGGGAGACGTCGGTGACCTCGACATTCGTGTTTTCAAATCCTTGTCCGAATCGGATGATCCCATTGTCGGGCAGCTCATCCTTATAGACGGCGAAGTCCAGTCCGTTGGTGAAGGAGAAAATCAGCTTTGGGACTTCCATTTCTGCAGGGTAGATTTTGGTTGTCAATCCCAAGTTATGCTTCTTTCCTTTAGGACGAAAAGAAAGGAATTGAAAAGAGTCCGAACTCATTCTTGTTCATGTATTTATAAGAAGGAATCATTTGTTAAAAGAATCACTTATTAGAGGGTTTGTTTATTTAGAACGGAATGTTCAAAGGTGTAGAGAAGGTAAGGAATCTGATTCGGAGTTGGAAAGGAAAAGAGAGTCTTAAGCAAGACTTCTCGACTCGAAGGATCATTCCTAAACTAACACCTATTGAGGGTCCACCCCACCTCAAAATGAGGTAAAAGGATCTCGGAACCTCTCTCGTTTACGGGTGTCTAAACAGTGGTTCCTAAATCCGAGAGAATGTTGGCTATACTTGTTCACGGTAGAAATGAACATAGCATTCCAACGGAAAGAATGGTAGTTTGATCCATTAAGGATATGGATGCACTACCGATTTTTGAAAGCAGAATTATCCGATTATAATGGAGAGAGGAATTCTCCCCAGTGGAGTCGCCAGAAATTGTCGGCATATTTTTAGGTTGCGTGTTTTATTTTGAAAAAGGAGTCGCCTAACAGAAGTTGTCGGCGAATTTTTAATTTAATTTAAATAAATAATTTGAAAAGTAGTATTTGACTTTGAAAATAATTTTAAATTTGAAGGTTTTAAGATATGAGATTAAACCGATCTCACATCCCAAATAGTTTATATAAACGAGCACCGCACCACAAACCGTGTATCTATCCCTAAGGATAGACACACTGCTTGACGGTGGGGCTCAATTAAATAAACTAGAAGATTTGTGACATCCGTTTGGTCTGCGAACCAATTTTATAAGCCGACAAATTCCCTTGCTTAATATGAAAGCATTAAACAGGGTTTATATTACCTGGGTTCTTTAAAATTCCCTATAAGGGCAAGCCCCTATAGTTAATTACATCTTATGTGACGGGAATCACCTAAGAAAACTCTCGATAATAATCAATAATTCTGCTCTCAAGAATTTCAAAGTTTAAGTTTTCAAAGGATTGAAGTTTGGAATTTCAATAGGAAATGGATCAAATTTGGAACATTTTGTTTTGGGAATCCAAAGGAAGAAAGGTAGGAGAAATCACAGATTCGAAGCGAACTTCGGTAATTTCCCGACTATCCTATTATTTGGCTTGGATTTAGGAAAGCCCTAATGTTTGTTTAAATGTTTTGATCTTGTCAATTTTAATTAATTAGGACTTATATTTGTATGATAAAATCACACAAATAGCCTCGAAGATGTGAGGGTTTATGTCGTATCGGACGACTACCTCGGAATCCTAAAACCGGTTAGGGCTTAATTTGCAGTGCAAATGCCTAACAAAAGGTTGAGGATTTATGTTGCACTAGGCAAACTACCTCGAAGTTCTATGGGTTTGTTATTTAATTCTAGGAAAGTTTTGCTGAAGTAGACTCAGGTTTTGCTGATGACGATGGCCGTGCTGCCCACCATGCTCCAAGCTCCTTGTTGTTGCAGAGGTTTAGTTTTAGAAGTCATAAATCAGGAGATGATAGAAGTGTTTTGGTTTAGAGAAGTCTTAATTTCCAAGTGTTTTCAATATTTTAATTAAAACAAATCTTAAAGTTGATTATAACGACACCGGTTAAGATCCCACGGTTCCATCCTTCCGGCATCATTATTTTTATTGGATTCACCTAGTCCAGATGAATTTGCTAAACTCAACTGAATGAGTTCCACACTTTCATTTAGACCGTGGAAATCCCGTTAGCAACACGTAGGTTACATCATCCGAGGTATTCCCGATCATCCAACGAGACGTTTTAATTTAGTTGTAATTGTAGTTTTGTGTTCTGTTTGTGATTAAATTTCGAGTTGTTTTATATTTTGAAATGTTGTGGCGGTGAATTTTATCTTGCGATGAGTTTTAATTTAGTTTTGGTTTCAGCTTTTAGGGACTATCCTAAAGGTGTAGGTTTTCATGCAACAAGCTTGTTTATCATGCAAGAAAAGTAAGTGCGATGCGATTAATGAAATTGCAATAATGTAAATTGCAAGAAAGTAAATTGCTATAAAATAAAAGCGTACCTGGAGGGTCTTCCCGTCATCCCAAGCTGCACTTAAAACACAATTAGAATATTTAAGCAAGTTCCTAGGTAAAGCTAAGGGAAGGGTTATGATTTTCTACCAAATTCCTAATCCTATAGCTAGTCATTTCCTATAACGTCTAGGTCTTTGTGTTTTGGTTTGAGGATGATTTTCTTCATCAAAGAACAATTAAGTCCAATTGTTCTTATAAATGTCCTATCATATTGAGGAAGTGCTTAAGAATAATCTTAAACATCTTTTCAATATTTCTAGGATTGTTTTAAGTCCAAATGAATTTAATTATATAAATGAATTAATCGTCCAGGGATTCAAGTTTTGTTAACTTGCTTCAGTGAACTAGGACATTTGAATATCCTATAAATGAAGTAACATTTCATTTGATATTCTGTTTAGGAGTTATGATAACTAAAGCTTTTGAGGGTAAATTGGTGTTCAAATGGTTTGTAATTTAGTTTAATTTCCATTAATGGGTTTAAATTTGGAATAGTGTTCAAGTTATTTTAGATTTATTTTGAATTCTTTATGTCTTTGGTGATGTTATATTTAATTCAACTTAATGTAATTTAATTTAATTTAATTGAGTTTTAATTTAATTTAATTCAATTTAATTTGGTTTAACTTAATTTAGTTTGATTTGATGTTACATTAAATTAATTTGATTTGATTTAATTTTAATTTAATTTGATTTAATTTAATTTAATTTAATTTAATTTAATTTAATTTAATTTAATTTAACTTAATTTAATTTAATTTAATTTGTTTTAATTTAATTCAATTTAATTTAATTTGATTTGATTTAATTTAATTTAATTTAATTTGTTTATTTAATTTAATTTAATTAATTTAATTTAATTTAATTTGTTTGTTTTATTTATTTTAATTTGATTTATTTATTTAATTTAATTTAATTTAATTTGATTTAATTTAATTTAATTTAATTTAATTTTATTTTTTTTATTTTAATTAAAATTTTGAAAGAGTTTAATAATTTAATTTTAGTTTAATGATTAAGTCTTTTAATATTTTGAATTTGAATTATCATTTTAATTAAGAATTGAATATTAATGAGATAATTAATTTAGGGATTTTTAAATTAAAGAATAAATATCTTCCTAATAATATCCCTATTTTAATAATTCCAATTTTATTATTCTTCCAAATTTAATCAATTATTTAATTAAAGTTTAATCATTTTAAAATTGTTTAATGGGTTTCTACCCTTTAATTATTTAAATTTCAATCATCCAAATCAAATTAGGATCAAATATTTTATTTATTAATTTTTTATTAAACCTAAAGTTTTAATTAAGGATTAAGATTTTTAATTACCATTTTTACCCTTTAAGCTTAATAATTTCATAACTCACTAAATTGAACTCAAATGAACTTGAAATTTTTATGTAACTTTACTCATATGTCAATAAAGACATGAGAGGAGAAAATGTGATTTTTCTGTATTTAATTTATTTATATAATTATTTTTGGTAGAAAATAGAGATTTCCAAAGAAAATTTAATAACATGACCAAGGAAAAGTTTCTGTCCTTAAGAAAATTAGGGGACATTCCTAATGACTAGAGGACCACTTGGACCAATTTTGGCGATTTTTTGAATTATATTATTTTTATTATAATTATTTTAAGTTTTGGAGTGTTAATTAATGTAAAAATAAAATAAATGTTGAAAAATGAATTTTATATTTTTCAAAAATCTCTCTGATATCAAGGAAATCAGAGAAGTAAATTTTGTAATTTTCTGATTTTTCTATGATTTATTATAATTATTTTAGTGCAAATGCTAGAAAATACATTTTTTAATTTTAAAATTACCCTAGAGCTTTAAAATTTAATATCTCACTAAATAGACCTAAGAAAAATATGGGGTTTGTTCCTAAGTGATTAAAATTCAAAATGTGACATTTTGGTGAATTTTATTATTTTTGTGATTTTTATTATTTTTTAATTATTAAAAATATTAAAATAATATTAAAAATCTACTTTTTTAGAAAATTAAAATTTTAATTTTCTTAGATTCCCCTAATATCAGAGAGGCTCCAAAACCAATTTGGTGAATTTTTGAAAGGTATTTTGAAGGTTATGAATTTTTAAAGTTTAAAATAACTAAGTGGCTTAATCAACCTAATTAGTGGGGCTAACCAAGTCCAATTGACCTCAAATTTTTATGGTGGGTTCCTCTGATCCTAAAGGTCAGTGGAGAATTGATTTCAAGTCAATTTTATGTATGGTTAGCTCTAATTAATTAGAGACCTACTTTGAGTGTTTAAGCCAATTAGGGTTGTTTTAAATGAACTAACTCAAAACCTATTTTTCCTAGGGTTCTCTGGTCATAAGGAACATCATCAAATTTTCCTAGAATTTATTTCACAACATGCTATTTATTGAAATTAAAATACTCAAAACAATAACATGAATTTGAAAAATCAATAACTCTTCATAGGGATGGCCTCGACTTTGGAAAATTCAGGGAATGTTCCCAAATTCAGAGGCTTCAAAAGCCCTATGGTCTCATGCCATGGTGAATTGTATACATGCATGGAGAATTAAAAGTATGCAGAGAGTAAATAAATTATAAAAAATAAAATACTTGATGAAATTAAATGATTTCTTTTCCACATTATTCTCCTCTGTTCACTGAGCAAGAGGGTATTTTTATTTTATTTTTATGATTTTTCTACACAAAGTTATGAATTTTTGAAGTTTAGGAAATTAAATAAATCAAAAAAATACCCTAATTTTCTATTTATCCACGCGGCGCCGCGTCAACCTCGGCAGCTCCGAAACGCCGCGTGGCGCGCTCCCATTCGACGCCGCCATTCGACTCGCCGCTCCCGGGGCCCGCCGCATCGTTCCGTCTTCTGATCCGACGCAATCCTGGCCGTCCGTCCGCGCGTGTATTAAATGAACGGCATCCGTTCATCGTCCCCAAGTGTTCTCACCCGAGAGCCGTCCACACTAAATCCCTAATATCTCACTCGATACTCAATGGATTTTCATGTTCTTATGCTCTACGGATTCGTCTTGAAGAGACGAACACATCTATACGGTTATCATGCATTGAAATTAAAGCATTTGAAATGGAGAATCTCCAGAAGCTCGGGATGCAGAATTGGCTCATACCTTTGCTCAGAGAAGTCTGGCTTCAATATGAGAGTTGTTGCACCTTCGATTGGATCCTAGCAAGCTCCAGATGAAGTCTCCTGGTCTGGTGAATTGTCTAGGTTGGATTTCGACCTCGGCCGATCACAAAGCTTGGAGGCCGGAGCAACCGGGTGGCCTGGAGATGGGGCTTTTGTTCGGTGGACACCTTCCCCTGGTCTCGGTGAAGGTGTAGAACCAATCAATTTGGGGATTGGCTCACCGTGGAGAAGTGTCCTGGTTTTGGGTGGAATTTCGCCGAGAAATCGGGTTTTGTCGATGGGGATTAGTGGCAAATCGACACTCGGGGATCAACCGCTCTAAGGGTGGAGAAGGTTTGGAACAATTTTGGCGCAGTTTCGGCAAGGTTTGTGCAACTCTCCTCTCATGGCCGTGAGGGGTGGAGTTTAAATAGGAGAGGGTGGAGAGCCTCCCAGGGAGAGTTAGGGCTTGGGATCAGCTGCTCTTGGCAAGAGAAGAACAGCTCCAATGGCCACTGGGGATGGGGCAGCTTAGCAGGTGAGAATTCCAAGTTGGGCTCACATGTGAGCTCTCGGCCATGGTGTTTTCTGGCCGTCCAGGCGGCTGACCGGCCAGGCATTGGTCACCATCTTGTTCAGTTGGGTCAGGGCTGGGGTTTGGTGCATTCAATTAAGGTTTGACATGTGTAAAGGGTTTGATTTAGATGGAATGGGGGAGGAGCTAATTTTGAGTCTAAATGGGTCAACCCACCCATTTGGGCTTGGTGCACCCCTCAAGGTGGCTTGATTTTGGGCTGAGAGGATCAGATAGGCTAGCTGGTCAAGAGGTGGTGATGTCTTTATCCAAGAATATTTGGATTAAATCTTGGTTAAGGGGAAACATGCTTAAGGCTAATGACTTTTAGGAGATGGTTAAAGGACCTCCTCCTTTTACCATTAATGGCATGGTCACATGCCAAACTTTCATGGCTCCATATGGCTTGTGAATGGCTCATCCTCGGCTCCATTTGGCTTGGGAAAAGCTTGGGTCAATTTCATAAAAAAGGATTTAAGAAAATTTTGATATTTTGATGGGAATTTGTATGGGGCTTGATTTGGAATTGTTTAATTGATGACTTTGAAACTTAGGGGCAATTTTGATTAAATGGATGATGAGGTGAAGTGCCATGTGGGCTTTAGATGAATTTGGGCTTTTGAATTCGAAGGAAGTGGGCTTTTAGGAAAGTTTAAGGGGAATGGGCTTTTTGATTTTAGGATGGGCATTTGGGTGAAGATTTTGTGAAGGACCTTGTCAAATAAGTGTTATAATTGGTTTAGGGATGTTCTATGAAGGGCTTGGAGTCAATTTAGTGTGATTTGGGGTTGAATTGGTTTGAATTTGGATTTACTTGTGTAAGTGGGCCTATGTAGGTCAAATTGGGCTAACTTGGGCCAATGTTGGGCTAGGGTTAAAATTGATGTAAAATTAATGTTGAGAAATATTTATGGGAGTGTTTCAAAGAGGTTTTGACTTTGGTTGGGCTTTGATTTTGGGGTTTGGGCTCATTTGGGTTAGGTTTGGGTTTAGGTCAAAAATGAGCCTTTTAGCTTTGGGTTGAATTTGAGTGGGGTTTGGGTATAAATTTTGGGCAAATCATGTTAGTTTTTTGTTTGTGGGAATGTTAAGGAAGGTTTAGAAAAGATTTGGGGTTAATTGGAGTTGAATTGGGTGGGTTTGGATTAGGTTTGGGTCATGGGTCCAAATTGGGCTTTAAGGCCAAAAGTGAAATTGGATCCAAATGTCAATCAAATTTGGCTTGAATTTGGTCTATATTGGTATTGGGAATGTTGAATTGAAGTTTAAAACTGAATTGGACCAGAATTTGGGTCAATTGGGTAGGTTTGGTTTGACATTGGGTTCACTTAGGGTTAAAATGGGTCAAATTGGGGGTTTTGACAAAAGTAGGGTAAATTGACAAAATTGGCCCATGGTGTAGTTGGACAAAATGAAATTGGGAATATTTGGGATTTTCTGGAATTTTCTGAGAATTTTTGGAATTTTTGGATTTTTTGGCCAAGAGGGGTATTTTGGGTATTTGGAGGGTATTGGGAGGTATTTTTGGAATTTTTGGTATTTTTGGGTATGGATGATCAATTTGAGTAATGTGGAAATGTTTAAGATCAATTTTGAGGAATTTTGGGTGATTTAGGAAATTTTGAAAATTTTGGGTAATTTCAAGGTTTTGGGTAGGCTAAGCGGTGTAGGGTCCCGGGGGTCAAAAATAGAAAATTTGGAAAATCGAAGATCGGGTGGATGTAAGTGGAGTGAAATCATTTTGGTTGAGCCATGAAGCCATATCAAGCCCACATGAGCCATGAAGGGACTCATTTGAGGCATTCACTATGTTGTTCCTAACCCTCTTAGCCAAGGGCTTAGGGGTTAAGGACTATCCATGTGAATCACCTACATGAGTCAGGAGGTCAAGTTGGGTATGGGTGTGTGGAAGTGTAGTGTGTAGGTGTAGTGTGTGTAAGTCAGCCCCTTCACCAGACCATGCCACCCAGGGCAGTCCTAAGGCCAAAGAGTCCTATAGGAACTCATCCTTAAACTTCCATATTTGATTTCAACCCTCTAGGTGATTAGGGGTCTATAGTCAAGTTTGTGGAGTTTAAGGGAGTTAAGAAGTGGTTTGAGTTTCTAAAAGGTGGGTCCCAATTCTAGTCCTCTAAGATAGTCAAAGGAAAAGCCTAAGGCTAGATCCTAAGCACTAAAAAGAAGAAGAGAAGACCTCATCAAAAATGAGGTCAACAGTTACAAATACTTATCTAGAATGTTCCTTCAAGTGATCCGCTGACTCCTACTGACTCTAATGCAAGGTACAAAACGTCAACAACAACAATACTTGAAAAAGTACACTTACTACTCAAGGAATTGAGTAGTAATACTCTAAATAAACTCACTAAATGCAAAAGAAAGTGGCTCCCTAAAATGATTGGATGCTAGAGGGGGGTATATGGTGATAAAATGGCTATAGAGTGCTAAAAGGGGCACTTTTCTCTGTAGAATTAACTCCTATTTACAGAGCTCCGAATTTGATTAGGGGTTGCTTAAGGCACCTCTTCAAAAGTCATCCAAATACAATGTATCTTCTAGAAAGTAACTGTCGCGCCTAGGCGCCAAAATCTGGCGCCTAGGCGCCAAAGTCCTTGACCAGGTCTTCACACCTCTTCACTTTGGATCGCACCTCTTCGCGATTAAAACAGTTTTCCTATGTCCAGATGCATTATATCACATGTCCTATATATTAGGAGTAACTTCTAGTCATCTAGAATGTCTGATAACTGCTTAACACCGTCAAAATAACTGCCTAAAGTCGTCAAAAATATTATATGTTTCTGTATTGAGCTGGTGCTTAGGCACCAGATTCTGGCGCCTAGGCGCCAGACCTATAATTTCGACAACTTTGCTCTTTAAGCTCTATTTTTGCTCCTTTTTGATCTTGAACTCTTTTTTGTATTACCTACGTCCAAAAACATAAAAATACCTTTCATTAAAGCATAATATCCTTAAGAATTGAATCATAAATAAGGCATAAAAATATGTATTTTTAAGTGGATCAATAAACTTTTATGAAAGCTCTTCCTAAGTTCTAATAGATCCAGATACTAACAAATTTAACTACGCCTTAGCCTTATTCCTAAGTGAAAAAGGAAAAAGTCTAAGTTAAACAACATCGTTCGACACTCCATCATATTTAAAAGTAGCACATAGTTATAGAAAAATAGCTAGATGTAAGTTAGGATCTTCATTAGGTATTCCTCCAAATTAATTATTCTGTACCATTTGGATAATAGCAGGTTTAAGCTCAAATGAATTAGCAACAAAATCAGGATTTTGAATAGTTAAGTGAATTTCATCTGCTGTTGGATTAGCATAATCTCTTAAAGGTCTTGGTATATTTTCATTTTGATGTTTAAATTGTTCGCCATTTTGTGAGGATTTGCAGATTATTTTTTTATTTTTGAATTTTTCTAATAGTATGCTCTAATTCAGAATCGTAAGGCACTAAACATATAGATCCGATACTACGCATACAAACACGATAAACACACACTAATAATAAACAGACACACATAACTATGACTTGCAATTCAATTATATGATTTGCAATACTACAAAACTAAATTTTAACGGTTACTTTTTATTTTTACCTTGCCTCCCCGGCAACGGCGCCAAAAACTTGGTGCATCTTTTTTAATTTGCAAAAATTAATGAACTCAGATTTAGGTATATATATATTGATTTAAATTATAATGAGTCACACAATTAAAGCAAGTATACGTATCGCTCAAATAATACAGGGCTCTAATGGAGTTCTGGAATATCGATCCCATAGGGAGGCTTTACTTTTATGGCGTAGCACATAAATCTCTTATCGAATCAAAACACAATTTCAAGTGGTTTAATTCTTGAAGTAAAGATAAACAGGTTCAGTGACTATATCTATCAAAGCATGTTCTAAACTCTAGCAAGTTAAATTAACGCAAGATTAAATTTGTAACAAAGTTCAGTTGCAAGAAAGAGACTTCCTTCTTTCCATTCATAATGTGATGATTATTGTGACACAAATTAGTAATGCAAATGTATTGTGCCAAATAGGAGCATTCCTGTTTTTTACCCATATTTCAGCGTATAAAGAATATTGGCTAATCCTATGTTTAGTTCCCAAATCCCTGGTTAGGCTGGGAGGATACTGGCTCTCACTCCAGAGCTCCCACTGCCCTTCACCTAAAGGCTAACTCTCGCTTTAGTTTCTATACATTAGGACCAAACCGAGCATTTCAGCCTGTCACTCTGAAATCTTCAATTCTACGCACATCAAAGTATATTTCCATATTTATTTACATTCAACCCCCATGAACTTCACCATTCATGGAATTTGAATGTGACATTCACTTTTATTGTGGAACTCATAATCCTTTCGGAACATATTTTTCCCAATAAGTTTTAACAAATCAATTGGCCAGATCAAAAAGTAAATGAAGTTTTAAGTGAAAAGGTCATCACAAATTCTTCATAATAAATCGACACATCATTTCCATTTCACAACATCAACACATCACATGAAAAGGAGAAAAACAAAGAAATCTACTCAAGACTCATGAGGAGAAGATGACAAAACATGGATTTCATATATAAAAACAACTTCATACAAACAGAGTAAAGTAAAAGCAACTTATTTCAAACTCATCCCTAAACGAATCTCAAGGAATTCCTTTGACTCCTCTTCTTTCTTCACAACAACACACAATTCTCTCTTTAGAATATTAAGGAAGATGAAATCTCTCACTTTCCCTCTCCTCTCACACTCCTTAGAAGAGAAAAACAATAACCTAACTTCCTACACAAAATGGAAAAAACTCACTATCTAAACTCTAAACTCTTCTCTTCTTTTCTTCCCCCCTTTGAATTGTGGCTCTAAAAGTGTTTAAATTTGGCCAAAACTGAATTCCTAAGAGTTTTCTCAAGAAACCTTTCAAAATCTGGTCAAATACATTGAATCTAGTTCAAAGTCGGGATAGGGCGCTGTCCGACGCTGGTAGGAGCGTCGTTCAGCGCATTATTCCTCCAAAACGTCGTAACTCTCTAGAAACTAGCATTGTTCGGTGCTGGCAACAGCGCCGTTCGGCGCTAGTTCAATAAAATGCACTTTTATCCTTTTTTGCTCCAAATTTGCTCCTTTTCGTTTCCTTTTGCTCCAAAGGCCTAAAATCATTGTACCTGCATGAAATCATAAAAATACCTTCCTTTAAAGTGCAATATCAATAAAAATAGGTATAAAATGAATAGTAAAAAACTATCAAATTTTCAGTGGATCAGCCGGCTGCAATGGCCTGGTCGACCATTGTCGGCATTATTTTGGGTGTGGAGGTGCCCGTTGGAAGCTGTCGGTCACTGGAATAGAAATCCTGTCACCCGCTTCGGAAGGACGTTTTAATATATATATGAAATCAAACTGACCCCATATTTTTCATAGTTTAAATGAAAGAGCACTATACCTCAAGACCTATATTTATCCCAAAAGATAAACACAAGACTTGAGGGTGAGACTCGATCAAATAAACTAAGAAATATATGACGTCCGTTTGGTCTGCGAAACCGTTTTATTTGCAGACAAGTTCCCCTATTTAATACGAAGAATTAAATAGGGTTTATATTAAGCTAAGTTCGGAAAAGCTTCCTATAAGGGCAAGCCCCTATAGTTAATTACATCCTAAATGATCGAAATCACTTAATAAAAATCTCAATAAAAATCAGGGAATATTATCTTCAAGGAGGTCAAAAGGATAGGACTTTTCAACGAAATCGGACAAAGAGGTTGTTGACCTCACTTTTGGTTGAGCTAGTCTTTCTTTAGAATAGCCTAAGGTATAGCCATAGGACTCTCTTGGTGACATTCTTAGAAGACTAGTCATGGAACCCTCCCCATAGAAATTAAACCTTTTCTTACTTCACTGGGAGTATTCATATGCTTAAGGCCTAACCTCTAGTTTTGGGAGGAAGACACAAAGCATAAGGAAGCCCACTGGAAGTCACCTATACATGGTCAGGCCATAGAATCTACCCTGGGAGGTCTGAAGCTTACACCAAACTCACACTACACACTCACATCCCTAAAAAAAGCACATTACATTTGATCCCCTAACTCTTTGGAAACTCATGTAAGTGGTTTTCCCAAGCTCTTAGCCTTAGGCTAGGGTTTGGCTAGTGCCAACACATAGAGGACCAAATGAGGGTGACCCTTAGTCCATGGCTCAATTTAAACAATTTCATATTACTCACTTCCAACCAATCCCATTTTGTACCAAAAATTCAATTTCTGACCCCTTTACCCCAAAATACCCTAAATACCTAAAATACCCCAAAAGCCCTAAAATCATCCAAAATTTCCCAAAGTTCCCCAAAATTCCCAAAAATTGCCCAAAATTTTCAAAATTCCTCAAAATCATTTCAAAATAGTTCCTACCTCTTAAATCCACCAAAACACCCCAATACACTCCAAATAATCTCCATATAACCTAAATACCCCTCTTGGCCTAAAAATCCAAAAAATCTAAAAAATCCAAAAATTCCCAAAAAATTCCAAAATCTCCAAAATATTCCCAATTTCATTTTCTTTAACTACCATATGCACTAAATTTGTCAATTTAACCCAATTTAATCAAAAGCCCCAATTTGACCCATTTAACCCAAAAGTGCCTAAATTAAACCTAATCTTGACCCAATTGATCCCAATCTTACCCAATTTCAATTCTAAACTTTAATTAAATATCCCCAATATTAATCTAAACTAAATACAAGCTCAATTTGACCTGCATTTGAGTTCAATTTCAATTGAAATTCAAAATCCCCAATTTTACTTAAATAATCCAAAATCCCCAAATTGATCCAATGTTAACCAATTCCCCAAAATTTCAATCCTAAACCCTTCATAAAACTCCCCTAAATTGAATTGAATCATCAATTGTCCACAATTTGAGCTCAAATCTCACCCAAGTCCACTTAAATTCCAAAACTCCTAATTTTAACCCAAATTCAACACATGCCCAAAATTTCTTAAATTGATTGCCGTATTCCAAAAATCTTAACCCAATTGATGTTGGAGACTTTTTAACACATTCCCCTAAACCATTTGGAACCTTTAATTGGGCCTAAACCCAAATCTAACCCAACCTAAACCCAAATTAAGCCAACTTGCCTCAAATGGATCAAAATCCCAAAATCCACCAAATTGAACGCCCAAATGAATTCAAAACCACTCTAAGTCTTCATGAAAAATGTTCCTTACAATCATATACACAATGTTGCTCAATTAATTTGGTCCAACTCAAGCTCAAACCCAAGTTAACCTAACCCAATTGGACAAATGATTCAAATTAAACAAAACTAAGATAAATTTGACCAAACCAACTCCATGGCAGCCAACCCTAGACTTCCTAGGACTGGTTTGACTTGACCCAACCCAAGGCTCTTGAGCCATGGACCAATGTCCACCACTTTGGACCATTGGGTTTAGCCACTTGGCTAAGCTTAAGTCCCATCCTTAACTCCTTTTTAAGCAACCTCCATGCCAAATTAAATGCATTGAGCAACTCCCCGACTCCTCCTCAGCCTGCCAGTTGCCTGCCCTGTCCTTGTCGGATGCCCTAGCCGCCGGAATAGCTAAGCCCGAGTGCCCCCATGCCCCTTTAAACCCAAAATTGGGCCTTGTCAGTGAGGGCTCACCTCACTGATCACTGGCCCTGATTAGCCCTCACCCTAAGAGACCCAGGGCACTCATTGCCTGGCTCTAAGCTCCCCTCTCAGGTGAACTCTATAAAATCACCCCCTCTCAGCCAAATCATAGGTGCTAAAATTTTCTTCATAAAACTCCTCCAAATTGCTCCCAGAGCTAATTTCAGTCAAGAGAGGAAGATCCCCACCATCCTCCTGTCCTGAATTCCACCACCTGAGCTCAATTTCTCAGTTGAAATTCAGTCCAGAAATAGGACACTTCTGGAACCTCCACCAAAATCAAATTAAACTCACCCACACCATCCTCACACCAAGTGAAGAAGTTCCTCAGTGAAAACCCCATCACCAGGTCACCCATCTGTGCTATTAGCCAGAGCTCCAAATCGGCCTTGGTCGAACCTGGGTCTAGGCATTTCACCACGAACAGAGGCTCAATCCATAGGCTCCTTCGACCTCCACGAACGTGCCGAGCATCTCTGATCGAGGCCTCACCTCTCAGAGCAAAGGTATTAAACTCTTCTTCCTCCCGAGCTTCCATGGATTCTCCATTTTATTTTACTTGATTTTAATGCATGTTAACCGTATGGATATGTTCGTCTAGCCTAGACGAGCATGTAGAAACAAACCTCACTTGATTTGGTTAAGAAATGAGGGAGATATTAGAGTTAGAAAATGTGCGACTCTCGGGTTGAACCAGACGGAGATAATGAGCCGAAACCGTTGGATGGTGTGTGTATCAGATTGTCAATGGAGATCGAACCACAGAATGAAAAGAGTACGGTGTCTCAGATGGCAGCGCTGAATGGGGAAATGACGCATGTGACTTCAGAGCCGTCTAGGTTGAGGTGGCGACGCGTTGGATAAGTATGAAAATAGGAATTTTCTTATTTATTTAAATAACCAAAACTTTAAAAATCCATATCTTTGCATAGAAAAATCACAAAAATAAAAGAAAAACACTCTCTTGCTTAGTGAACAGAGGAAAATAATGTGGAATTAAAATCAAAATGTTTTGTTATGTCTTTGATTTTTAATCAATTATTTACTGTTATGAGTCTTTCAATTCTCCATTAGCACACAGAATTAATCATGACATGAGATTGTTGGGCCTTTATTCCCTCTGTCCTTGGGAACATTCCCTTAATTTTTTAAGATCAGAGGGGACCTTTAGACAGCAAACCATATTTTCTAAGTTCAGAGCCATTTTATTGAAGATTAATTATGAAAACTAGCATGTTGATTATGAAAATCTAGAAAAATTAGGGGAAGTACCTTGGGACTAGAGGACTCTAGGAAAATTATGGCTTGATTTAATTCACTAAAAATAACCCTAATTTGACCAAACACTTAAAACAGAAATTAAATTATTTTGGAGTAACTACACATCAAAATAACATGAAATTAATTCTCCACTGTGTATTAGGATTAAGAGAACCTCACATAAAAATTTCAAGTTAATTGGAGTTAATTAAACCCATTAAATGAATTACCTAAGTGACATATCCATATTTGGAATTAAAAAATTCATAAAACTCAAAATATAACTAAAAAATTCACCAAATCAATTTTGGGAGCTCTCTGAGATCAAAGGAGTCCAGGAAAATTAAAATGAAATTTTCATAAAATTTTTACTTTTAACCTATTTTTAAATATTTAAATAATTAAAAATCATAAAAATCATAAAAATATTAAAATTCACAAAAATGTCACATTTGTTCTCCCAATCACTTGGGAACCAACAAAATTTTTTTTCTAAGTCTCTAAGTAAAGATATTAAATTTTAAAGGCTTAGGGTAATTTTTAATATTAAAAAAATGGATTTTTCAAGACTTTCACTAAAATAATTCTAAAAATTAAAAGAAAAATAAAAAAAATACAAAGTTTATTTCTCTGAGTTCCAGAGAGATTTAAGAAAAATATAAAATCTAAATTTTCCTTTTAATTTTATTTTATAATTAATTAATACTCCAAATTTTAAAATAATTCTAATAAATAAATTAAAGTTTGAAAAATCACTAAAACTGGTCCAAGTGGTCCTCTGGTCATTAGGAACCTCCTATAATTTTCCTAAGGTAGAAGTTTTATCATGGTCATGTTGTTGAATTTTCATTGCAAATCCCTATTTTCCACTAAAAATAATTATATAAATTAAATTAAAAATAGAAAAATCACATTTTCTCCTCTAATGTCTTAATAGTCATGTGAGTGAGGTGACATAAAAATTCCAAATTCATTCGAGTTTAATTTAATGAATTATGAGATGAACAAGCATAGAAGGGCATAAAGGTAATTTAGGGATTTTAGCCTTAATTAATATTTAGGCTTAACCAGAGGGGAGGGTTAACATTTGATCTTGATTTTCCTCTTGGATGATTGAAATAAAGGAAACTAAGGGGTATAAACCCATTAATTATCTTTAATGTTAAGAAGGAAAGCCCCAATTAATCAAGCCATCAAACTTTGGAAGATAATTAAAGCATAAGTTGTTAAAGTTAGGGAAAGTGATATAAGAGGATCCTAATTCTTTGAAATTGAAACTCGAACCAATGAATTAATCGAACTGAACCTAACTCTTACTAATAAAATCATAAAATAATAATTTTGAAATCTTATAATTAAACTGAAACTAATTTAAAATCTTAAAGCCTTGAAAATTATTCCGAAATAATTCAAAAATTAAATTAAAACGATCCTAAAATATTAAGACTAATTTAAAAATAATTCATGACTAAAAAATATATAATCATTATAATTGATTAAAACATCATAATCCAAACCAATTTGAAATAATTTAAAATTAAACTAAGTTAATGAGAAATAATTTAAAAGAAAGTCTAAAATATTAAGATCAAATTTGAAATAATCAATAATTAAACTAAATCAATTCAAAATATTAAAGTTAATATGAAATATTATAATTAAATTGAAACAATTTAAAAATGATAAAACTTTCCTAAACTAAAAGATTTAAACACCCTTCCTGTTTAAAATAATCTAAAAATATTTAAATCAACCAAAAATTTATAACTAAATTAAATCATTGAGAATGATTAAGTTCCTTATGAACTAATTTGCCTCTAAAGGCTTTCATCGTTATAAATCTTAAATGAAATGTCAAATGAAATATCACCTCACTCACAGGATAATCGAACATCAAAGTTCATTGAGCAAGAGTCAAAACTCAACTAAACCCCGGATGATCAATTCATCCGAATGATGATATTCATTTGGACTCAAAATGATTCCAGAAACATTGAAAAGACTTTCAGGACTCGTTCTAAACACTTTCTCAATTCAATCAGATGTTTTAGAAGAACAATTAGACTTCATTGTCTGTTGATGAACAAAATCATCCTCAAACACACCTTAGGGATTAACTAGTGATAGAATTAGGATTTGGTAAGACAACCAGGACCTTCCCTTAGCCTTACCCAGGTGTTTTCTTTTAAATATTTAAATGTCCTAACATGCGTTTTAAATGCAGTCATAAAAAATGATGAGAAGATCCGCCAGGTACGCTTTTATTTTATTGCAATGCGCTGTACTATACTTTCCTTTCCTTGCAAGCTTGCATGTTAAAACAACAAATGTCACCCTGCATGAATACTAAAACCTCCACAAAATTGAAACCAAAATTAAACTAAAAATCACAACAAGATAAAATTCACTGCCACAACATTCAAAATATAAGACAACTCAAAATTTAATCACAAACAAAATAAAAACTACAATTACAACTAAATTAAAACGTCTCGTTGGATGATCGGGAATCCCTCGGATGATGTAACCCACGTGTTGCTAACGAGATTTCCCAAGGTCTAAATGAAAGTGTGGAACTCATTCAGTTAAGTTTAGCAAATTAATTTAGACTAAGTGAATCCGATGAAAATAACGGTGCCGAGATGATGGAACCATGGGATCTTAACTGGTGTTGTTATAATCAACTTTAATGTCCCCCTAATAAAATGTTTAGATATGTTAATTTTAATATTGCTAAAACATGATGCTTCTCTTTTCTCTTCAATTGTCATTTATTTAAACTAAGCCGTTCACGACAAGGAGCTTGGAGCATTCTTAGTGGGCAGCACGACCATCTTCAACATCAAAAACTCGTCTACATTAGCAAAACCATTCCTTTGTCAAAACAACAAGCCATAAGATTTTGAGGTAGTTTTCTTAGTGCAGCATAAATTCTTACCTTCCCTTTTAGGCCAGTGTACAATTCTATTGTACAACATAAGCCCTAATTCGCTTTAGGATTCAGAGGTTGTCGTTTGATACGACATAAATCCTCTCATCTTCTAGGTTATTTGCATAATCAGGTATTACGTGAATGTAATCCCTATAATCAATTGGCGAGATTGAAATCTAAATAACTTCATTTCTAAAATTTAAAGCCGAACTATAGGATAGTTTGGGAGGACATCAAGGTTTTCCCTTGAATCTGTGTTCTTCCCCAAGCATCCTCTCCTTTGGATTTTGGCAAAATAAAATGTTCCAAAATTTGAGCCATTAACCTATTGAATTTCCAACTATCACATTTTCTTTGGAAACCTTATCTTTTGGAAGTCATAAATATAAATTTTTTCTGATCTATATCAAGAGTTTTCTGAGGTGACTTCGGTTATCTAAGATGTAATTAACTATAGGGGCTTGCCCTTATAGGAAACTTAAAGACCCCAGATTAATATAAACCCTATCTAATTCCTTCATATTAGATAGGGGAAATTGTCCGTCAAAATGGTTCGCAGATCAAACAGATGTCATAAATTCTTTAGTTTATTTGATCAAGCTTCGCCTCAAGCTACGTATTTATTCTTCGGGATAAATACATGTCTTGCGGCGAAATGCTTGATTATTTGAACAAGTATTTTTATGAGATCGGTTTGATTTCATAAAAAATTATATATATATATATATATTAAATTAAATCAAAATTCTATTTTTATAAAATTAAAACCATTTAAAAAAAATATCCAAAACATATTTTAAAAGTATTAACACAATCAAATCAATCAAAAATGCGACCGACAGTTTTTTTGCCACTCCGTTGGGGAGAAGTTTCTCTCTTCATTAAGATCAGGAAATATTATATTCATATATCAGTAATGTGCTCACGTCCCTCATGAGCCAGATTACCATTCTTTCGTTGACATACTTCACCCATTTCTTTCTTGGGAAAAGTGTGATCAACTCTTCTCGATTTCAGGACCATCTGTTTAGTCATTCCTAAACAGAAGGGTTCAGGATTCCTTAGGTTTTACTTTTGATCTTGTGGGGTCAGACCCCCAATAGGTGTGTCAACGAGTAAATCTCGCTAGGGAAATCCATGCTGTGATGGGGACCTCCGATAGTATCCCATACTTCACCTCTTTTCCGTGCCTCTCAAGTTCAATCCTGTCTTCGGCAGATTGACCCACTCTTCTTTGAACTTTATAACTCCTTTTAACCAACACATAAAAATCTAAAAATGAATTAAAAAGTTATTAAAATGAAAATTTTCCCAGTCCACAGAACAACATTTTTGGTAGTGTTTGCATTATGATGATATTGTTTTTGGCCCTCACAAACCTTCATAATGTTTCATTGGCAGTTGAAGATGTCAGCCCCTACACTGACTTTCTCCTGCAACTTACCTTCCTCTCGGGAAGCCTGGCTTGTAGCACCGATGATCAAGTTCGGAACCGAATTCAATGAATTTGAAGTCGTGCTTGGGGAAGCTCCATTTGTGGTCGTGAAAGTTGCCACTCCCAAAATTCAAGAACCGTCTGTTGAGTTTGATCTAAACTCCCACACAGATTTCCCTTCTGCTAAGAAGGTGAAGATAACTGCTGCCCCCTTCAAGTCAGTCGTCTTCATTCCTAGAAGAGTTGTCACCTATACTACCACCAGCTTTACCTTCACTGCTCCTACTTTCCCTTCTGCCAAAGGGAAAGAAATTCTGTGAAAGGAGGATTCTGAAGATACCCTTACTGCTCCGCCGCTAGTTTTTGAAGTTAGATCGAGTTATAGACCTCCCATGCTAACCAAATCTTAAAGAAGGAACTACAACCGCAGGATTCATAGGGCTACTAGAACACAAGTCCCAAATCTACCAGTAATTGATGAGATTCCTCAACAGGAGGAACTCGGTTTGCCAGACACTTCTCCTCTTCTTCGAGGTAGCAGGTTCCACCTGTTAGCTGATACTACTGGAGATGAATACCTCCATATGATTGCCGTTATGCTTCCAACACCACATGATTGTCATAGGGTGAGGGGAAGGCCACACCTATTTCCCGTGCCCACGCCCTTCTACGAAGGTTGTCTGAAATAGAGGGTTTTTCCATCGCCAAAATTCTCAAGAGAATGGGATGTGCAATATCCCCCAAAATCAAGGATAAAATTCTGGAAATGGAAAGACCCGTCCGAGTTTTCGTCAGAGACCGTCTGGGAAAGTGTGTTGATACAACTGCTACAGAGGATACTAATATAAGTAAGTCGGTCAAATCCCGGCTGGATCTGAGAGTACCAGCTATTGATAATCATAAGAAATCCCTGAAGAGAAAGAAAAAGAGAGGAATGTTCTCCTCTGTACATGGTCTACACATTAGGGAGCACTAGGGAGCACACTTCTCCTCGTCACCCCGATGTCCCCGCTGAGACTTCTCGTCTTGAGACATCAACTTTTAATAGGAAAGTGTGGTTACCAATAGGTGTTGTACCTGTACATTCTGGAAAGTCCATTGACCACAGAATGGATCATGAGTCTGATGTTCCTGTTGCCACTGCCACCATTGTTTATGAATCAGTTTGTTGACCTCATTTCTAGTGAGGTCTTTTCTTTCCTCTTAGTGCTTAGGATCTAGCCATAGGACTTCTCCTTGACTATCCTAGAGGACTAGAATTGGGACCCACCCTTTAGCAATTCAGCCACACTCTCGACTCCTCTCGGGACCCCACTTGGATGGTTGTAAACCTCTAAATCACCTTGGATGGTTAAAACCCAATATGGGCAACCAATAGTGAATTTCTATAGAATGTTTAAGCCTTAGGACAACCTTGGGTGACTTGAGCTTCTCTTGCACACACACACACCCTTAACCCATTTCATCCTTTAACCTTGAACCTTGAATTTTGCCCCTTTTACCCTTTAAGAAACTCACATGATTGAACCAAAGCTACTAGTCTTTGATTAAGATGGTTAAGGTCAATATGTGAAGGATCATAAAGTGGTTACCATTTGGCTAAGCTTGGTCCCAAAGTGGTTAGACTTGTCTAAGGTCCATAAGCCTACCCTCAAAACTCTCCAAAATTTCCCAAAAATTACCCAAAATTCTTAAATAATCATGAAAATCAGTTTGAAATAATTCCCACCTCTTAAATCCACAAAAATACCCCAAAACCCTCCAAATAACCTCTTAATACCCTAAATACCCCTCTTGGCACAAAAATCCAAAAATTCAAAGAATTCTGAAAAAATTCCAGAAAATCCCAAATATTTTTAATTTCATTTTGTTAAACTACACCATGACCTAATTTTTTCAATTTGTCCCACGTTTACCAAAATCCCCAATTTGACCTATTCTTAACCCACATGGACCCAATGTCAAACCAAATCAACCCAATTGATCCCAATTTTGACCAAATTCACTTATAAACTTCAAATCAACATCCCCAATACCAATATAAATCAAACCAAGCTCAATTTAGTCTACATTTGAATCCAATTTCAACTTAAACCCAAACTCCAATTTTTGCCCCAAATTACCCATGAACCCAAACATGTCCAAATCCAATCCAATTCAACTCAAATTCTCTTCAAAATTGTTTTAAAACTTGCATGTCACACTTCTATACCAAACGCAACATTCATTTGATCAAAATTTTGGCCTAAACCCCTTTCAAAATTCATTTGGGTCTAAAGGCCCAATTTTGGCCCATAAACCCAATTCCCCTCAAATTAAACCCCATGACCCATCGAAATCTCCAAAACAATTTTCAATCAAATTTCACCATATCTAAAGCCAATTTCAATCAATCCCAATTCAATTTGATCAAGCCACAATTAATTTCAAAATTTAAATCATCACATGCATGTTAAAAGCTCATACCCTTATGCATTTTGAAAAGCCCACTTCATCAAATTTTAAAAGCCCAAAATTGAGTCCATATGACATGTTTTCATCAATCTATCATCCCATGATATTTAAAACATCATTCCATGGCATTACATGAAGCATTTCATGCATACATGGCTCATTAACCAAATTGGGCATGTTGGCATAAAATCCCTAAAATTCATAAAAATTTTTAATTCCTTTTGCATGAAACATTCCCATAGTTCATGTGCATCATGGCATGAACCATGGACTCTTCCCCACTGTCCTCCTACCCTAATTCCCACTGATTGAGCTCAATTTTGGAGCTCAATTCTCAGGCCAGAACAGGACAATCCTCAAATCTCCATAGAAGTCAAATTAACTCCTCTCACACCTTCACTAGAGGTAGAGAAGGAGTTCCCTAGTGAAAGCCCCCTCTCCAGACAACCCAAATCTCTCCAGCCATCAAAGTCTGAAATCGACCCTGGTCGAAGTCATACCTAGGCAATTCTACAGAGTCAGAGACTTCATCTGGAGCTTCCTTGGGCTCAATCGAAGGTGCCACAACTCTCTGATTGAAGCTTCACTTCTCAGAGCCAAGGTATTAACCTCTCCTCCCTCCCGAGCTTATGTGAATTCTCCAATTTGTTTGGCTTGATTTGAATGTATGAAAACCGTATGGATGTGTTTGTCTTGTCGAGACGAATCCATCCAGCACAAGAACGTGAAAATCGGTTGAGAAATGAGTGAGATATTAGGCTTAGAAGATGGACGACTCTCGGGTTGAACCAGTTGGGACGATGACCAGCAGCCACCAGATCCCGCGTGTATCAGATGGACGACCAGGATTACGCCAGATGCAGTAATAGGACACGAAACGCAGACCGCGTGGCTGCCGAGTCAGATGGCGGAGCCGAATCAGGGAGCGACGCGTGGAGCTTCGACCCACCGTAGGTTGAGTTGGCGCCGCGCGGATTTTCTTATTTATTTAAATACCAAAAACTTTGAAGATTCATATCTTTGCATAGAAAAAATCATAAAAATAAAAGAAAAATACCCTCTTGCTTAGTGAACAGAGGAGAATAATGTGGAAAAAGAATTGATCTATTTTGTTGAGTATTTTATTTTTAATTAATTTAATACTATTTTGAGTATTTTTAATTCTCCACTCATGCATACAATTCACCATGGCATGAGACCATAGGGCTTTTGTAGCCTCTGTTATTGGAAACATTCCCTGAAATTTCCAAGGATAGAGTCCATCACTATGGCAAGATCTTGATTTTCTAAATTTATATGCCTGTTTTGCAATTTTAATTCCAGTAATTAGCATGTTGCTTAGAAAATTCTAGGAAAATTAGGGGAAGTATCTTAGGACCAGAGGACCCTAGTAAAATTATGGTTTGGCTTAATTCCCTCAAAATACTTCTAATTGGTCGAAACACCCAAAATTAAATTTTAATTAATTAGGATTAAACACACATCAAAACCACTTGAAAACAATTCTCCACTGATCTTTAGGGTCATGAGAGTCCCACATAAAAATTTGGAATCAATTGGAAATGGTTTAACCCATTAAATAGATTAATTAAATCACATGGCTATTTTTAAACTTTAAAAATTCATAAAACCCAAAATACATGTCAAAATTTCACCAAATTGGTTTTGTCACCTCTCTGATACCAGAGGAGTCTAAGAAAATTAAAATTGGATTTTTTTTTTAAATTTCATTTTTTTACCTATTTTTAATATTTTAATAATTAAAAAATAATAAAAATAAAAAATATTAAAAGACACAAAAATGTCATATTTTGTTCCCTAATCATTTAATAATAAACCAATAATTTTTCCCAAGTCTCTAGGTTAAAACATTGAATTTTAAAGGCTTAATGTAATTTTTAATATTAAAAAATGAATTTTCAAACTTTCTCACTAAAATAATTCTAATAAATTAAAAAAAAATTAGAAAAATATAAAATTTGTTTCTTTGGACTTGTTGAGGTCAGAGATATTTAATAAAAATATAAAATCAATTTTTTAACTTTAATTTTATTTTAAAATTAATTAATACCTTAAAACTTGAAATAATTATAATAAATAAAATATAATTCAAAAAATCACCAAAATTGGTCCAAGTGGTACTCTAGTAGGTAGGGACATCCCATAATGTTCTTAAGGATAGAAAACTTACCTTGGTGATGTTGTTGAATTTTCATTTAAAACCCATATTTTCTATAAAAATAATTATAAAAATTAAATTAAAAAGAGAAAAATCACTTTTTCTCCTCTAATGTTTTAATTGACATGTGAGTGAAGTGACACAAAAATGTCAAATTCATTTGAGCTCAATTTAGTGAATTATGAAGTGAATAGGCTTAAGTGGGCATAAAGGTAATTAAGATATTTAACCTTAATTAATATTTTAGGCCTAATAAAAGGGGAGGGTAAAATATATGATTTTAATCTTCCCTTAGATGATTGAAACTTAGGGAATAAAAAGGTAGAAACCCATTAATCACCTTAAAAAATATCAAGATGGAGCCTTAATTAATTAAATTATTTAAATCTTGGAAGATTAATTAAAATTTTGGATTATTAAATTTAGGGATATAACTTAAGGAGATACTAATTCTTTGATCTAAAACCCCTAAGTGAAATAATACAATGACATTCAATTCTTAATAATTATAATTTAAATTATTAATTAAATAATAAATAATCCATAATTAATTTAAATTTAAAACATTAAACAATTTAAATAATCAATGAAAATTTAAAACTTTAAAATAATTAGTAATTAATTAAAATTTAAATCATTAAATCATTTAATAATCAAATTAAAAGAAACTTAAAATATTTGAAACTAATCTAGAATCATTTTAATAACAAATCTAAAACAAATTTAAAACATTAAATAATCTCAAAACAATCCAAAATTAAAATGTGAAAATCATACCAATTAAAATCAACCTAAATTAATGTGATTAATTCAAATTAAGTTTAAATCATCAAAATTTAATGAGATTAAACAATTTAAACATTTCTTTCAATCTAAGTGAATTAAGGCACTTAGAAGAAACTAAGTTGAATTTTAAAATTAAATTATCTTAAGTCAGCAATTCAATTTTAATTAAGCGTGGTTAAGTTCCTTAACAAACCAATTTGCCCCTTAAAGACTTTCATTATTATAACTCTTAAATAGGACATCAAATGAAATGTCACTTCACTCCTAGTTCACTGAGTAAGAGACAAAACTCAACTAAACTTTGAAATGATTAATTCACCAATACAATAAAATTCATTTGGACTCGAGATAATCTCAGAAGTATTGAAAAGATGTTTAGGACCCATCCTAAACACTTCCTCAATATGATGGGATGTTTTAGAAGAACAATTGAACTTAATTGCTCTTTGGTGAAGAAAATCATCCTTAACAAAACACAAAAAAAAACCTAGACGTCATAAGAATTGACTAGCAATAGGATTAGGATTTTGGTAGACAACCAGAACCTTCCCTTAGCTTTACCTAGGTGTTTTCTTACAAATATATAAATGCTCTGACATGTGTTTTAAGTGCAGGTTGGAATGATGTGAAGACCCTACCAGGTACGCTTTTATTTTATTGCAATTTATTTACATGCTCTCTATTTTACCTTCCTTCCTTGCAAAACTTGCATGTTAAACAAGATTGTCACCCTGCATGAAAAATGAAACTTTTTTGATAGCCACAAAACTGAAACCCAAACTAAATTAAAAGTCACAATATGATAAAATTCATCGTCACAACATTCAAAAATATAAAATAACTCAAAATTTAATCACGAACAGAACAACAAAACTACAACTCCAACTAAATTAAAATGTTTTGTTGGATGATCGGGAATACCTTGGATGATGTAACCTATGTGTTGCTAACGGGATTTCCCATGGTCTAAATGAAAGTGTGTAACTCATTCAGTTGAGTTTAGCAAATTCATCTGGACTAAGTGAATCTGATAAAATTAACGGTGTCGGAATGGTGGAACCGTGGGATCTTAACCGGTATTGTTATAATCAACTTTAAGATTCCCCTAATAAAACATTAAAAATATTTAGACTTTAAGAATTTTCTAAACCAAAGAAATTCTCTCATCTCTTGATTATCACTTTCTAAAACTAAACCTCTACAAAAACAAGGAACTTGGAGCATAATGGGCAGCACGACCATCGTCGTCAGCAAAACTTGTGTCTACTTTAGCTAAACTTTCCTAGATTTAAATAACCAAGCCATAGGATTTCGAGGTAGTTTTCTTAGTGCAACATAAATCCTCAACTCTTCGTTAGGCATTTGCATAATCATGTTATGTAAATTAAGCCCTAACCGGTCTTAGGACTCTGAGGTAGTCGTTCGGTACGACATAAACCCTCACATCTTCGAAGCTATTTGTGTGATTATGTCATACAAATATAAGTCCTAATTAATTAAAATTGACAGGATTTAAATCTTAAATAAACTTCCAAATTGAAGCCAAATAATAGGATAGTTAGGAAGTCACCGAAGTTCACTTCGAATCCGTGACATCCCCTACCTTTCGTTCATTTGGACTCCTGAAATAAACTGTTCCAAATTCGAGCCAATCCCTTTAGAAATTCCAAAATTCAATCCTTTAAAACCTGAAATTTGAAATTTTTGAGAGCAAAATTACTGATCATTATCGAGAGTTTTCTTAAGTGATTCCCGTCATTTAAGATGTAATTGACTATAGGAGCTTGCCCTTATAGGGAACTTTAAGAACCCAGGTAATATAAACCCTGCTTAATTCATTTATATTAAGTAGGGGAACTTGTCGGCTTATAAAATTGGTTTACAGACAAAATGGATGTCACAAATCTTTAGTTTATTTAATTGAGCCCCATCATCAAACAGTGTGTCTATTCCTCAGGATAGATACACGGCTTGTGGTGTGGTGCTCGTTTATATAAACTATTTGGGATGTGAGATCAGTTTGATTTCATATCTTAAAATTTTCAAACTTAAAATTATTTTAAAAATCAAATGTTACTTTCCAAAAAATATATATATTTAAATTAAATTTAAAATGCACCGACAATTTCTGTTTGGCAACCCCTTTTTAATACAACACAACCTAAAAATTTGCCGACAATTTTTGGCGACTCCACTAGGGAATAGTTCCTCTCTCCATTTTGATCAGATGGTTTTGCTTTCATAAATTGGTAGTGAGTCCATACCCCTAGTGGATCAAACTAACATTCTTTTCGTTGGCATACCACGTTCATTTCTACCTTGAACGGGTATAGCCAACTCCTCTTGAATTTCGGAGCCACTGTTTAGACACCCCTAAACAAAGAGGTTCTGGAATCCTTCTTTTTGTTACCTCTCCAAAGAGGTGGGGTGGACCCCCAATCAGTGTTAGCTTAGGAGCGGTCCTTTGAGTTGAGAAGTTTTATGAGACTTTCTCTCCCTTTCCAATTCTTGATTGGATTCCTTAGTCTTTCTAATTCTAATCTTCCTCCTTTAATTGTTTCATTCTTAATGAGTAAACTTCTAATCAACAACCTCTCAATAAACAAACTCTTTTAAAATTGCAAATGCACGAATAAAACGAAAAGATTAATGGAAGCGTGTTCGGACTCTTTTTAATTCCTTTCTTTTCGTCTTGACGGAAGGAAGCATGATCCGGGACTGACAATCGAAACTTACCCTTCAAAAAATGTCTGCCCCGAAGTTGATTTTCTCCTTCACCAATGGATTAAACTTGGCTGTATGAAAGGATGAACTGCCTGACATTGGAATCATTCGCTTCAGACAAGGGTTAGACAATACGGACATTAAGTTTACTAACGTTACTCTGTTCACGATGATGAATAAAGTACCGGAAACTAAGGAGCCTATAATTGAGTTCAACCTGAAAGCAACTCAAGAATTCCCTCACCTGCAGAGGGTCCCAGTTGAAAGGAACACTGCTGTTCACAGGAGGTTAGTTGCTACCCCCAGAACTGTCGTCTCTACCCCACTGGTCCAATTATCACTGCACCTACCCCGGCTCCTGCCAAACTGAAGGGGAAGGAAGTCCAAGTTTGTGATGAGCCTGTTACTGTGGAGGGTTCAGACTTTGCTGCAATACCGTCTGTTTTCGAGATAGGGTCCAGTTCAAAGTTTAGCCCCTTAACCTGGACACAAAGGAGGAATAAGAACAGAAAGATTGCTAAGACCAGAAAGGCCAGGGCTGCTAAAGCCACCTTCCTTGAAGAGATTCCAGAGAAAGAAGAAGAACTGCCTGAGTACTCATCGTTGTTGGAAGGAAGTAGATTCCACCCTCTCTCTGATGCATCTGATGAAGAGGATGCCCAGAAAATCGCTGCTGCATTACCCCGACCTGCATATTACAGTGATAGCAAAAGGAATAAAATCAAGACTACGCCGCTTACCCGACTGCGAGCTGCAGTGGAGAAGTGACCCAATGCTATATATATGCATACTAAAAATTCAACCCCCGACAACGGCGCCAAAAAACTTGACCTGCAATCCGCTGATGACAAATATAATAATTAATGCTTTAAAATATATGTAATAGGTAATAATCACAACTAGTGTATACAAATATAATTTTATTGAAAATATTTTACACACTAGAGGTACTACGCAAGTATACGTATCGTATCAAGTAATATAGGGCTTTGAAACAAAGACCCCAGTATCGATCCCACGAGGAATGGGTTATGGATTTTTAAATATTTTAATTTTATTTTTATGTATTTCTTTTATAGTTTATAAATTTGATATTTTTAATTTACTAGATGCAATAATAAAGCAAGTAATGAAAGATGCAATAATAAAGCAAGAATGAAATGATTGGTGTAAATAAGCAATAAGAACACAACTTTCTTCCTTTCAATTAATCCAAGATTTTCTAAGATAATGATAATATTCGTGGAGAATATAAATTTATGGTATTGTGCCAAATAGAAGCATTTATATTCTTTACCCTTTGATCCAAGTGTAATGAACATCAGCTAGCTTATAGATCGAGTCCGGATGTATTGTTAGTAGAATGGGTTAATCTAGGCTCACACTACTAGATGTCCAAGGGTGGCTATGATCGGCCCTACTAGTGACCCTTTCCTTCTCTATAAACCAAGTGACAAGAATTTAGTCTGTCACTCTAAAAACTTATTATTTCTACGCTCATTATATAATATCTTCCTATTTATTTGCACTTCACCTTGAATAACCCGTATAAGGCCTTCGACTACCCAATGATTCATGTGATATCTACTAGTTAAGAATTCATCTCCTTCTAGGTATCAAAACTCTTCAACAAATTTTAACAATACAAGTGATCAATTTGTAAAGTAAATGAAGATCCGGTATTAATATCATCACAATGTTTTAAAATATAAATAGTTATTAATTCTCCATCGAATTTTATATTATCTTTTTTATCTTTTCATAATTGAAAGGAGAAAGTAAACTAACTACTCAGAACACATTGAATTTAAACAACAAAACATGATAATAAAACTTTGAATAAAATTACAAATACTTATCTCAAGTGTTTCTCCTACTGAACCTCTGAATTCTTCTAACTCCAAAGAAAATATACTTCAAAAGCACCAAATCTTTAAACTCTCAATACACACTTTAAATAAACTCACTAATTAATAAAAGTGGCCCTAAAGTATTTCTCTAATTCTCCCTCTAAATGGGGCTCTAGACAGGGGGATGTATGGGGGCATTTTTCCCTGAAGGAGTACCCTCTTATTTATAGGCTTCAAGGGTTGCCTTGAGGCACCTCTTCAAAATGTGTCCACATTCAATGAATCTTCTAGAAGGTGTGTCTGGCGCCTAGGCGCCGGAATCTGGCATCTAGGCGTCGGACTCTGCGTCCAGTTCTTCACACCTGTTCATTTTGGATCGCACCTCTTCGCAATTAAAATCGTTTCTAAGCGTCCAAATACATTGTATCTCATGTCCTATAAACCAGGAATAACTGCCAGTCTTCTAGAAGGTCCAATAATCGCTAACACTGTCAAAATAACCATCCAAAAGTCATCAAAAATCTTGACAGATCCCGTATCGACCTGGCGCTTAGGCGCCGGATTCTGGGTCCTAGGCGTCAGACCAATAATTTTGACAATTTTGCATTTTGGCTCCATTTTTTCTCCTTTTTGCTCCTTTTTGCTCCTTTTTCACTTTTGTTTCTTCTTAAACATTTTTCCATCACCTATATCCAAAAACACAAAAATACCTTTCATTAAAGCATAATATCCTTAAAAATTTGATAAAAATCAAGGCATAAAAATGGGTTTTTTCATGGATCAAAATCCCCCAAACTTAAATGTTACTTGTCCTCAAGTAACCCTTTTTACTATATAAAATGTATAACATTTGTAATGAAAGATAAATATTTAAGACTCCTTGTAATTTTTGATATTATAAAGACTTTAGTAAATCATTAACCAAATTTAACTAACTAAGTTTAATTTTAAGAATTTAAAGAATATTCAACTACCAAATCATAAGGCTTCAAAAAAATTTTCATTCATTTCAAAAATAATAGAAGTTTATTATATTAAGATCACATAGATTATATACAAGAAAAAGATTTTCATAAAAAGTCTTTCTTAAATAAAGATTCATGCATGAAAATTAAGTAAAAGTATGTAACTATTTTTCTTCATATAATATAATTCAAGTGAAGCCAATTTTTGATTAGGCATATCCTCAAGCTTCTCCTTTTTTTCTCTCTTTTTTTGTACAGTGAGGATTACTGTATCTGGATAGCCTGTTAATGATTTTGAACTTCACTATCCTTAACTTATATTTTCAAACATTTACATTTTCACTTAATTATTATAACATGAGTAGAATTTCAAAAGATTTTCAATCTTTTCTTTTTCAAGTTATAATTTTTGATTTTTAATACTTCTAAAATTCAATTATTTCTGTTATGAATAGAAAAATTTCTTAATCTTATTCTTCTTTAAGTTAAATAATTCTATTCTTAAAATCAATTAAAGTTATTAAAATTTTGGTTAAGTCCACTAAATTATTTATAATTTCAAAAATTTAAGTGATCTTAAATAGATTCTTCATTCCTTATGTTATGTTAAGATTTGTTTTAGAATATATTAGTTTGTTAAGGACAAATAAAATTTAAATTTGCATGTATTTTGTCTTCCCCCAAACTTAAGTTTTGGTATATCATGAAAATAATAAAGTATGAGAGAAAGAAAAGTATAATTTAAAAAGGAATTTTATAAGCATGAAAAAAAAATCTAGAAAGAAATATAATTTGCTTCTACACATGCTTTTTATGAATATTACAAAAATAATGGAGCTTATAAAAGTAAGCAGGCTCAAAAATTTTATATAGCAGTAGTTGAATTAAATAACTATATTACTAACAGAAATAAAATAACATTACTAACTATTCTAGAATACTAAGCAGTAGGCTCAAAACAAAAAATAAACACAAATTCATTCAAATTTCAGTCTGCAACTAAATATCTAAAACAGTCTCAACATCAAATAATTCATACAAAGTCTCATAAACAAATCTAAACTAGTAAACAGTAGACAACAATCAATACTAGCAAAAAAAAACTAAACTAACAACAGACTCAGCACATCTCAGAGGTAAATCATGCTACAAATCACTGTCTGTAGCCTCATCATCGTCATCATCAAAAGAAAACTCCACATCCTTAGGTTCAACATATGGTGAAAATCTAGGACAGGTGGGAAACTGAATATCATGCTCACCCTTCAAGAATCTGACTAAAGACTCTGAATACTCAGCATCATATTCACTCTTCCTCTGGGTGTAATCAGATAGGTGATCAATCTTTTTATCCATAGTATCAATTCTGCAGTGAGTTAGAAATAACTCATTATGCTGCTCCAGAAATTGATCATGCATCGATTCCTAAAAACTAGGCGGTGGCTCAGCAGTAGAAGTATAAGGTCTAGAAGTGGAAGCTCTACCTGGAGTAGGTGCAGAATTAGAAGGGGCGGTAGATCTCTTCCCACGAAGACGATCATAGATACTAACACTCTCTTGCCCAATTGGCTTGGTAGACTTCAGCTTCTCCTCAGAAATATCAGCAGTGACTCCATTGTTCACACATAAGAATAAATTAGAGATGGGAATCCTAGTCCTACAGAAGTATTGGATCTAGCAGTAGACTCCACAAAATCATAAATAATACTGCTGACATCTATCGGCTTCCTCTCCTGAATGCAGTAGTTTAAGATAGCTCGATCTCTAGTCACTTCGCTCAGTTGGTTGGAAGGTATAAGTCTTATAGAAATAAAGTAATGCCATGCCTTTGAAATACCATTTAACTTAGAAGATTTGAAATTTACCCATTTATCGTTCCGGATATTCCAAGCTCCAGTGTCGTTAGTCAAATAAGCAATAATCATCTTAAGATCTCCCTCAGTTGGAGATAATCCAGAATAGTGGCACTCGATGGTAGGTGGCTGTCCATAAAAAACATTGATCCTTTCTGGAGTAAATCCTACTCCAACACCTCTGACGAAGACTTCGTAGTCTTCCGCATCAAAAAAGCTAGCATAAAATTCGCGCACGATTGGAATAACAGTAACAGCGGTGAAATAATAGAATCGTTGCCAGTTGTGCGCAATGATTGTGTTCTCAATCATTTCACTGGGATTGTAAAAGCTTCGCTCTGAGATAAATTTTCTGGACGTCGCAAATTCGTGATATCGAAAATGCGCTGCCGCAGTCGCGAATTTGCTACTGTCAAAATTTTCTCGTGCCTTTCCTCGCTTAGATTTTAGTGCCATCTAAACGTGAAAGAAAACACAAATAAATTAAGGAATCAAAGATTTAAACTCTTTTTAAGCTTAAGAAACTTAAAATGAGTTTATAAATTCATGGAGAAACACTAAAAATCAAAATTTTTCGCAAAATTTTAGTTTTTAGTCAAAAATAGGAAAAGCTATGGTGAAAATAAAAAATAAATGGATTAGAGTGTAGATCTGACCTTGAGATGAAGAAATCAAGTGATTTCGGGCTCAAAATCTTGATGTTTTGACCTCAAAATGGATTTAGGAGGTGGGTTTTTGCGAAAAAGAGGATGAAGATGAAGCTTATGCGTAAAAAATGGATAATGGGGGTTTAAATGGTGTATCTCGGGTAAGCAGGCCGAACCGGCACCTAGGAGCAGAATTCTGGCGCCTAGGCGCCAGACTCGCCTTTCCAAAAAACCTCTTAAAAATTTTATTTTCCACCAAAATTCATAAATTAAACTTCTAATTACTCATATAAGAGTATTGCTTCAGTTCCATCTTCCAAAATATTTTCCAAAAATTTTTAAAATTAAAAATTAAATCCACCAATTAAACACAAGTTGAAATCAAACTCTTCTAATTCCATTCATGATTTTTAATTTTGGGCTCAATACAATTCAGATAAGTATCATAACATGATTCAAGTTCTAACAACAATCAAACAACACAAATTTGAAAGCAAATACAACACACATTGAACATGAAAGAAAACACACAAACAAACACAATCGATTCACTAAATCGATACAACGACACAATAAATAAATCACAATCTCACCACATCACTATCTAATTCCCATTATCTTCACAATGAAGATTGCTTGGCCTACTGGGGAAGAATACTAATGCCCTCGAAAAATTCGTAGCCGTTTTCTCGTCGATCCAATTGTTCTTCGCAAACTTCTCCACTTGAGCATCTTGATAAGCCGCTAGATGATCAAATTGAAGTTTCGCCTGCCATTCCAGATGTTCAATTTGATGATACATCTCATGGAGGCGATCTCCAATGCTTTTAAACTCTGCTTCAAATTTATCTAGACGACTATAAATTTTCTCCAAACTTACAGTGATGAAACCATTGAAGTAGGGCTGAGGATCCTTTGAAACCTTGTCTCTAGCCTCTTCTTCAAGAATTTTCCTCTCCATTTCTTCAAAAATCCTCTCTAATCTCTCAAGAATGGAGTGTATGCGTCAAAATAATGATTGCATAAGGATTGGGGACGAAGATAGGGTCATTTATAAGAGAAAATCGTGTGAAAAACTGAAGATTTTTTGTTTTGACATGATCCAGTAACTGTGGCACTTAGGCGCCAAATCTGCGTCTAGGCGCCAGATCCATTGACACATAGTTTTACTCTAGCACTTAGGCGCCAAATCTGGCGCCTAGGCACCGGAACCATGTTCGACTCCATTTCATCTAACGTCAAATTTCAAAGTTTCGTTCTCCAAAATAGGTAGTTTAGAATGGTAAGATCAATATAGACTCAGTAACACAAATTATAAGCAATCCTAATGAAGGTTAACTTGATCTCCTTTTTACTCATATATGAAATAGAGTGATCTAATGTCTAAGCTTTATATAATTCAAGAAAATTTTTAGCCTAAGTCAATAAAGACTTGTTAGCTTTCAAATTTTCTAAAATAATATAAAATTAAACAAGACCGAGGCATAACCTTACATTAAAAATGTAAAAACACAGAAAACAACAAATAACTATGGGTTGCCTCCCACAAAACCTTGGTTTGATGTCGTCAGCCCGACCTAATTAAGTCTTTTAATCAGGTAGGCTCAACTCATAAGCCTCTTTATAAATCTTTTTAAAATCTCCCAAATAGGGCTTCAGTCTTAATCCATTAACTTTAAAAATTTTTCCCGTTTTGGGATCTTTAATATCCACAGCTCCAAAATGGTAAACTTTTTCAATTATATATGGTCCTATCCATTTTGATCTTAATTTTCCAAGAAAAAGTTCTAAACGAGTATTAAATAATAATACTTCTTGTTCAGGCTCAAATATTTTTCCTGAAATCTTTTTATCATGTAATATTTTCATTTTCTCTTTATAAATCCTTGCATTTTCATATGATTCATTTCTTATTTCATCATTCTCATTCAATTGCAATAATCATTTTTCTCCTGCAGTATTCAAATCAAAATTAAACTCCTTTTTCGCCCAATAAGCTTTATGTTCAAGTTCAACAGGTAAGTAGCAATGCTTACCATAAACTAACCAGTAAGGTGACATTCTGATTGGTGTCTTATAAGCTGTTCTATAAGCCCATAATGCAGAATCAAGTCTATCAACCCAAATAGTTCTTTTAGGATTAACAGTCTTCTCTAAAATTCTTTTAATTTCTCTGTTTGATACTTCAGCCATTCCTCTTGTTTGTGGGTGATATGCAGTTGCCATTCTATGTTTGATTCCAATTTTTTCCAATAATGATTGAATTCTTATATTTCTAAAATGACTTCCACCATCTGTGATAATTACCTTAGGCATTCCAAATCTTGAAAAAATCATCTTCTTTAGAAATTTTGAAACACTTTTGGAATCACAGCTAGGTAAAGTTACAGTTTCAATCCACTTTGAAATTTAATCAACAACTAATAAAATATAAATCTTTCCAGATGATGGTACAAATGGTCCCATAATATCTAAAACCCATATATCAAAAATTTCAACTTCCAATATATAGTTTAAAGGCATTTCATTTTTCTTGGATATATTTACCATCCTTTGACATCGATCACATGTTTTCACATAACGTCTCACATCTTTAAATAAGGTAGGCCAATAAAATCCTGAATTTAAAATTTTAAATGCAGTTTATCTACACTAAAGTGTCCTCCAAATTTGGAATCATGACATTTTTGAATAATAGCATAATTTTCTTCATAAGGTACACATCTACGAATTACAGAATCTCTTCCTAATTTAAATAAATGAGGATCTTCCCAAATATAAAATTTAGCATCATTTTTAAATTTCTTAATAAATTTGTTATCCAATCCATAAGGTAAAATATTGCTAACTAAATAGTTAACTATATCTGCATACCAAGGTGTTTGGTATTCTTGAATAACATACAAATGTTCATCAGAAAATTTCTCATTTATATTTTCTTCAGTAATAACATCATTCTTAATTCAAGATAAATGATCAATAATTTGGTTGTCTGTTCCTTTTCTATCCACTATTTGAAAATCAAATTCTTGTAGAAGTAAAACCCATCTTATCAGTCTAGGTTTAGCATCTTTTTTCGTCATTAAATATTTAATAGCGGAATGATCAGTATGAACTATGCATTTGGTACCAAGAAGATAAGATCTAAATTTATCAAAGGCATATACTATAGCTAAAAGCTCTTTCTCAGTAGTAGTGTAATTTCTTTGAGTTTCAGTAAGAGTTTTACTAGCATAATACATAACTTTGAAAATTTTCTCATATTTTTGTCCCAATACAGGTCCAATTGCAAAATCACTTGCAGCACACATTAATTCAAAAGGTTTATTCCAATTAGGTGCAATAATTATAGATGTAGTTATTAATTTGTCTTTTAAAATATTGAAAGCCTTAACACAGTCTTCATTAAATTCAAATTTAGCTTCTTTTTCCAATAATGACAAAGAGGTTTAGTAATTTAGAAAAATCCTTTATATATCTTCTATAAAATACAGCATGACCTAGAAAACTTCTCACATCGATAATGATAGTAGGGGGTTGCGGTTCAACGAATAATTTTTACTTTTACTTGATCAACTTCCATCCCTTTTTGTGAAACTTTATGACCAAGTACAATGCATTTTGTGACCATAAATTGACATTTTTCCCAGTTAAGAACTAAATTTGTTTCTTCACATCTTTTCAGAACTTTGGAAATATTTTCCAAACAAGACTCAAAAGAAGTTCCAAAAACTGAAAAATCGTCCATTAATACTTCAATTCCTTTGTCAATCAAATCACAAAATATTGACATCATACATCTTTGAAAAGTTGCAGGTGCATTACATAAACCAAAAGACATTCTTCTAAAGGCAAATGTTCCATAAGGACTTGTAAATGTTGATTTCTCTTGGTCCTCAGAAGTAATAAGTAATTGATGATAACCAGAATATCCATCCAGAAAATAGAAATATGAGTGTACAGCTAATTTGTCAAGCATTTGATCCAAGAAAGGTAAAGGAAAATGATCCTTTCTAGTGGCGTCATTTAACTTCCGATAATCAATGCAAATTCACCATCCAGTAACTTGTCTTGTAGGAATTAGTTCATTTTTATCATTGACAGTGACAGTTACTCCTCCTTTCTTCGAAACATAACGAATAGGACTCACCCATTGCCTATCCGAAATAGGATAAATAATTCCAGCATCTAACCATTTTAAAATTTCTTTTTTAATAACCTCTTTCATGATAGGATTTAATCTTCTTTGCGGTTCAATAGTAGGTTTAAAATTTTCTTGCACTAAAATTCTATGCATACAAATGGAAGGGCTTATCCCTCTTATATCAGCAATAGTCCAACCAAAAGCTTTTTTATAATTTTTTAACACTCCTATTAATTTTTCTTCTTGATCTAAACTTAACTCAGAAGAAATAATAACTGGTAAAGTTAATGAATTTCCAAGAAATGCATATTTTAAATGTGAATGTAACATTTTTAATTCTAGTTCAGGGGCTTTTTTAATTGAGGGTAAAAGTATATCATTTTGAGTTATGTCTAAAGTTTCCTAGTTGTCTTTAATATAATGAGTTTCTTTAAATAATTCATCTTCTTTTAGTTCTTCATTTTCATCAGTTAAAAATTTAATTTCTTCTTCAGGAATGATTTTACATTTTTCTCGATAGTGTTTTTCAATTATAAAATAAAAAATATCCATTCGATAACATTTTTCTTTGTCAGGGTACTTCATCAATTTAAGAACATTGAATTTAATCTCTTAATCATTAACTCTCATAGTTAATTCTCCTTTTTGCACATCAATCATAGCTCGTCCGGTAGCTAGAAAAGGTCTCCCTAAAAATAATTGGTATTTCTTTATCTTCTTCCATATCAAGCACAATGAAATCTACAGGGAAGATAAATTTATCTACTTTAACAAGTACATCCTCTATAACTCCTTTAGGGTAAGTGATAGATCTATCAGCTAACTGAAGGGTTACAGTGGTGGGAGTAATCTCTCCTAAATTCAACCTTCGATAAATAGAAAATGGCATGAGATTAATACTTGCTCCTAAATCACATAAAGCTTTTCCACAAAATTTTTCTCCAATAGCACAAGGTATAGTAAAACTTCCAGGATCCTTAAGTTTCTGAGGTAATTTCTTTTGAATTATTGCACTAAATTCTTTACTTAGTGCAACAGTTTCAGAAGCTTCAAATTTTTGTTTCTTACTTGATATATCCTTCATAAATTTTGCATAAGTTGGCATCTGTTCCAAGGCTACAACAAAGGGTATATTTATAGTAAGTTTCTTAAAAATTTCAAAGAACTTAGAAAATTAATGATCAAGCTTCTGCTATTTTAATCTTTGAGGAAAAGGTGGTTGTTGTTTTTCAACTTCCACATTAATAGAAATATTAGTTTGATCTTGATTAGGAGAAGGAGTGTCTTTAGGTTTTTCAATCTCTTCAACCTCAATCTCTTTTTCAATTTCATTCTGCATTCTTTATTTTAATTTTTTTCCACTTCTAAGTTGTACAGCTTTAGCATGTTCATGTTCTTTTCTAGTTTCTTTTGGATTAATTTCAACATTACTAGAAAGTGTTCCTGGAGGTCTGTAATTAATTAAATTAGCAATTTGTCCCATTTGATTCTCAATATTACGAATAGAAGTATTTTGATTTTGTAATTGATTACTCATTTGTAAAATTAATTCTTCTATTGATAACTTTTTCTATTGATTATTAAATCCAGGTGATTTATAATTTCAATTTACTTGATTATTCCACCTTCCAGCTGGATGGGATTGATTATTACCCTATTGTTGTTGTTGATTATTCCAGTTAAAATTAGGATGATTTTTCCATCCAGGATTATATAGTTTAAATATGGATTATTTTTACTAGCAATAGCTTGTAAAGTTTAATAGTTTAAGAATCTTCAATATTAGATGTTGTTATGTGATATGTTGATGGCAAAATTATCTAATTTCTTAGATATTGCAGCTACTTGTGAAGCTAAGATAGAAAAGGCTTCGTTATCTTGAATACTTGACATTGTTTTAGGATTAATCCTTTCAGAAGACCATTGAAAATTATTATTAGCCATTTCTTCAATTAAAGTATAAGCTTCTTCAAATGATTTTTACATTTAAGAACCTCCAGCAGCAACATCAATAATTGATTTTATTGATCCAATTAAACCATTATAAAATGTTTGAATTATTAACCAATCAGGTAAAGCATGATGAGGACATTTTCTTAATAGATCTTTCCCAAGTTTCATAAATTGTCTCCCCGTCAAATTGACTAAATGAAGTAATATCATTTCTTAATTTAGCATTTTTAGAAGGAGAAAAATATTTAGCAAGGAATTTTTGTGTCATTTCAGCCCATGTTTTAATAGAACCTGTTGCTAATGAGTTCAACCACATCTTTGTTTTATTTCTTAAAGAAAAAGGAAAGAGTCTAAGTCTAATAGCATAATCAGAAACATCGTTATATTTAAAGGTAGCACAAAGTTCTAAAAAACTAACAAGGTATAAATTTAGATCCTCATTTGGTGTTCCTCCAAATTGATTATTTTGAACTATTTGAATGATAGATGGTTTAAGCTCAAAAGAATTAGCATCTACAGTAGGTATTTGAAGACTACTATGAAGTTCATCAACTGTAGGTTTAGCATAATCCCTTAATGGTTTGTAAACATTTTGTTCATTAATTTCAATTGGATTTTGTAAATTGTTATGTAAATTGGCCATCTCTTGAATTTTTTAAGTTTGTTTTCCTTTTTTAATTCTTTTAATAGTTCTTTCTAATTCAGAATCTAAAGGTAATAATCCTTCAGATCCAGCACTACGCATAAAAAGTAAATTAACAAGAAATAAAATCTCTACTTATATAAAAAAAAATTTTATTTTATTTTATATATATATATATTTTTGGTATTTTATATTTTTGACAATAAAAGAAAATGAATAAAATAAAAATATTTAAAATCTACTCTGCTGCCCGTGTAACGGCGCCAAAAACTTGACCCAATGCTATATATATGCGTACTAAAAATTCAATCCCCGGCAACGGCGCCAAAAACTTGACCCGCAATCTGCTGATGACAAATATAATAATTAATGCTTTCAAATATATGTAATAGGTAATAATAGCAACTAGTGTATACAAAAATAATTTTATTGAAAATATTTTACACACTAGGGGTACTACGCAAGTATATATATCGTATCAAGTAATATAGGACTTTGAAACAGTATTGATCCCACGAGGAGTGAGTTATGGATTTTTAAATATTTTAATTTTATTTTTATGTATTTCTTTTATAGTTTATAAATTTGATATTTTTAATTTACTAGATGCAATAATATAGTAGTAATGAAAGATGCAATAATAAAGCAGTAATGATATAATTGGTATAAATAGCAATAAGAACACAACTTTCTTCCTTTCAATTAATCCAAGATTTTCTAAGATAATGATAATATTTGTGGAGAATATAAATTTATGGTATTGTGCCAAATAGAAGCATTCATATTCTTTACCCTTTGATCCAGGTTTAACGAACATTGGCTAGCCTATAGATCAGGTCCGGATGTATTGTTAGTAGAATGGGTTAATCTACGCTCACACTACTAGATGTCCAAGGGTGGCTATGGTCGGCCCTACTAGTGACCCTTTCCTTCTCTATAAACTAAATCACAAAAATTCAGTCTGTCACTCTAAAAACTTATTAATTCTACGCCCATTATATTATATCTTCCTATTTATTTGCACTTCACCTTGAATAACCCGCACAAGGCCTTCGACTACCCAATGATTCATGTGATATCTACTAGTTAAGAATTCATCTCCTTCTAGGTATCAAAACTCCTCTACAGATTTTAACAATACAAGTGATCAATTTGTAAAGTAAATGAAGATCCGGTATTAATATCATCACAATGTTTTAAAATATAAATATTTTTTAATTCTCCATCGAATTTTATATTATCTTATTTATCTTTTCATAATTGAAAGGAGAAAGTAAACTAACTACTCATAACACATTGAATTTAAACAATAAAACATGATAATAAAACTTTGAATAAAATTACAAATACTTATCTCAAGTGTTTCTCCTACTGAACGTCTGAATTCTTCTGACTCTAAAGCAAATAAACTTCAAAAGCACCAACTCTTTAAACTCTCAATACACACTCTAAATAAACTCACTAATTAATAAAAGTGGCCCTAAAGTATTTCTCTAATTCTCCCTCTAGATAGGGCTCTAGATAGGGGGATGTATGGGGGCATTTTTCTCTAAAGGAGTACCCTCCCATTTATAGGCTTCAAGAGTTGCCTTGAGGCACCTCTTCAAAATGTATCCACATTTATTGAATCTTCTAGAAGGTGTGTCTGGCACCTAGGTGCCGGACTCTGCGTCCAGTTCTTCGTACCTCTTCATTTTGGATCGCACCTCTTCGCGATTAAAACCGTTTCCAAGCGTCCAAATACATTGTATCACATGTCCTATAAACCAGGAACAACTACCAGTCTTCTAGAAGGTCCAATAACCGCTAACACCGTTAAAATAACCGTCCAAAAGTCGTCAAAAATCTTGACAGATCCCGTATCGACCTAGCGGTTAGGCGCCTGATTCTGGCGCCTAGGCGCCGACCAATAATATTGACAATTTTACATTTTGGCTCCATTTTTGTTCCTTTTTCATTTTTTTTCTTCTTCAAGATTTTTCTCTCACCTATATCCAAAAACACAAAATACCTTTCATTAAAGCATAATATTTTTAAAAATATGATAAAAATCAAGGCATAAAAATGGGTATTTTTTATGGATTAAGAAGTTAGCTAAGAAGGAAGGATGTCTCGTGTCAGAAATTCTGGGGAGAATGGGATGAGTGCCAGCTACATCCCGCCTCGGACCACGAGTAGATCCTACCACTGCCGTAGAGAAACCAAGGAAGATGATACGAGCTATTGAAAGGAGTACGCCTGTTGTTGTATCGGGTCATCATATTAGGGAGGACACCACCTACCTACGTAAAGCCGACAAACCATCTGGTCTTAGGCTTCCTACTACAAGAAGGATGGTGTGGTGACCTATTATTACTGAACCGATACCCACACATTATTCTGGGAAGAAAAGTCTCATTAAAGAGCATAGATCTGAAGAAAGTACTGCAGCTCCAAGAAAAAACTCCTGAAAAGAAGGTTCAACAGTCGTCGCCAGATAACCACGAGACCGTTCGGAAAATACCACTTGAGGATGCCATAGGGAAGTTAAGGACAGACATCCGACGGTTGGCAAGGGAAAGAGGAGAAGAATTAAGAGATGGAGTTGATTCATCAGAGTCCATGGATGGAGAGTTTGCTGAGATTAACATGGTTGAAACTCGAGCATCATCAGCTTTGCAAGGGGCTCCGTCAGCTTTAGAGAGAGATGAGCCAGGAGCAATGAGAGCACAACTTCAGGAAAAGGATGACACGATCTCTCAGATGGCAAAAAGGATGGAAGAGATGAATGCCGCTTTAGCCACTCTCCAGAGTCAGCTGCAACCTCAGAAGGAAACACCCCCGGAGATCATTCACATCACAGATGAAGGGAAAGATATTACGTCTGTTAATGGAGACGAACAACCAAAGAAGGATTTTGCACAAAGCATGATTCCCGAAAAGGACATTAAGAACATGGTGGTACAGCAGGTGCGAGAGGCATTAGCCCAGTCTAAGAGCAGAGCATTTATTGAAACGGGTAGACCTTATCCTGAAGAGTTTGATGCATTCCAATACCCAAAGGGTCTCGTACCACCTCTGTTTAAGACTTTCGACAGTACCGGGAACCCCCGACAGCATGTAGCACACTTTCGTGCTAGTTGCTGCAATTCCGGTGGGAGCGATGCTTTGCTCTTTCGTCAGTTCGTCAGCAGTTTGTCAGGGATTGCCTTTGATTGGTATGCAGAATTGCCGAATGGTTCAGTCAAGACCTTTGCAGAATTGGAGAACCTCTTCGTTAAGCGGTTTGCCGGGGCTCAGCACTACATCACTATCGGTGATCTAGTGGTGGAGCAACAGAAACCGAACGAAAGTTTATTGGACTACATACTTCGATGGAGGAACTTGAGCATGAAGTGTGAGCCACAGCTTCAGGAATAGCATGCGGTTGGTATCCTGCTTAAGAGTATCTATGGTCCGATAGCACTTCTCTTTAAAGGATTTACAATTAAGACCTTCGAGAAGTTGCTTAGCAAGGTCGGGAGCTTGCAGGAGGAAGCAAAACAACTAAGTTTCAACGACAAGGCCAATAAACAGAAGCCGATGAAAGCATTTGAGAAAAAATCAGGAATCGTCGCGGCAGTAGATAAGGGTAAGCAGCCAGTACAGATACAACCAGAGCGGCCACAACCAAGTTACCAACCACCACAGCGGACTTATCAGCAACCTCAGCAGAGCTATCAACAGCCTCGACCGAGTTATTAGTCACTGCAGCATGATCGACCGCCGCCTTGTCCACCACGTGCCCTGAAGAAGCTTCTAAATAAGGAATACCCCTTCAAGACTGAAGCCGTGGCTAAGATGTTTCTTAGTTTGATGAAGACGCCCGACTTTCAGTTGCCAGAGCCTAGGAAGCCAGAAGAAGTCGACAAGAAAGATCATCCGAACTACTGTCCCTACCACAGGATGCTTGGACATAAGATAGAAGACTGCTGCACCTTTAAGAATTGGCTTGAGGACAATCTTCAGAGAGGGAACATAACGATTCCAAAGGAATACATGAAGGAGCTCCAAAAAGGAGGTTCCGTCAATGTTATTTCAACGGATCCTATTGTTCCGATAGACCCGTACGCGACTGACGATGGATGGAATACTATCTAGACGAAGTCATCAAAGAAAATTTTGGATCATATCCAGACCGCTTCGGTGCTTGTTTCAACTCAAAGTTCAAAACCCGTCGAGCCGGCACTATCGCTTGCGATCAAAGAACCACCCAAGATGGAAGAGAAGATCATGGAAGAAAAGAAGACCGAGTTTTCGAAGGGTAGAGTAGGGGCTGCTTTTCCTAGGATGGTTGTTTCCGATTCGGGGGAGAAATTCCTTAAACCTCCGACTCTGTATGATTATTTGATCGCCCCGGTGGGATCTTATAATGATAAGAGTTTTGGTGTTGGCTACGTTTTGACTGTTTCTAACGATAACGTAACTAACGATAAACAACCTAATCTGGATTTCAATCTCGATGCGAATAACGATTCTTAAATCATACAAAAACTCGATGACCACAACGAAATAGAGGACATTCACAAGGATGACTATGAAAGTTCAACAGGTGACGAGTCCGTTTGTGAATTCCGAGGAGCTTCAATCACGATAGAATTAGAGTTATCAGATTTTGAAGCAACTTCAGAAGAGCCAGTAGTTCGATTCAAGAGGAGACACCAGCAGATTCAGAAGAGATAAAAGAAGTCAACCTGAGAAGTGGAAAAGTTCTACCCCCAAGAATGGATCCAAAGGATAAAGGAAAGCAGGTGGTTGCTCAGGAAGAGCCAACCCTAGCAGAAGAATTGCTCGTCCGGGAAGAAACTGAGCAACCTGGTAACAAAGTGGATTATAACGTGCTAGCCCATCTTAGGAAGCTACCAGCCAAACTGAGCATCTACGATGCTCTGATCCTATCAAAGGAGATGAGAGAAGCTCTGATCAAGGCTTTAATTGATCCAGAAATTTGCTTAGCTCAAATGGCCGATTATTCCTTAGACGAGGATTGCTCGTTGAAAGGACATCACGGTGTTACCTTCACGGACAATGATCTACTACTGGGAACAACTGATCACAATCGACCATTGTACATTTCAGTCAGTATTGGAAAGTTCACACTCTCCAGGGTGTTAGTTGATCCGGGAGCATCAATTAATATAATGAATCTTCGAACGCTGGCCTATTTAGAGATTGATGCCCGTGATCTCGAGGCAGACAAGATGATGCTTCAACCAGAAAGGAGAAAGCGCTCTCGGATCAATAACACTGTTAATGAAGATCAGTGAGTTATTAAAGACAACCCCAAAATTCCACATAATCGATTTTGAGACATCATTCAACGCTCTACTGGGCCGGCTGTGGATCCATGAGAACCGGATGGTACCATCGTCTCTACACCAGTGTATAAAGTATTTTGAAGGAGGACAAGAGCAGTTTATCAAAGGTGATTTGCAGCCATTCTCCGTGCATGAAATTGGAATCCATGAAGGTGCAGCCTATTACACGCCTCCGAAGAAAACTATTTTCTCTAGACACCATACCAAATGAAGCAAAAGAAGTTTAAGACGATGAAGAACCTGAAATTCTTATTCAACAGTTACTCACCACTCCCTTGCGGCGAGATGGTGAAGGTTTCTCCAGAACTCACACCCGAGGTCGAGGCCGGGGACGAGGTCGTGGAAGAAACAATGGAACAGTTGAACAGAAGAAACCGGTCATCGATGTTGATCGGGAGAACAGTTCCGAGGAAGAAGAAACAAAGAGAGAAGCAGCCACAATAAGTCAAAAGAAACCACAGTTCAAGATCTCTCTTGAGGATGAAAAGAATGAAGAATACAAAGCAATGTACGAGAAGATAAACCGCTGTGTACATACTATGACCCTAACCCCGATCCACTTTAGTAAGGTCAAGGGTATGGTGGTCAAAGAAGTGCATGGTGGCGGTACTAAGCAGATCAAGTTCTACCGTGGTGCTTCTTCTTCTAAAGTTGAAAATGATGTATGATTTTAAGATGTTACTTCTTACGAATTAATGGAATTGTCGTTTGAGTGGTATTCTCCATGTGTTCAAAATTTAATTCAGCATGGTAAAAAGACAATTACAACGCTTTGAAAAGCTATGGAATAATACCGGTTGACCACCAAACTCAATGCATGATCTCGGATTCTGCACAGTAGGATCAGTTAATGATACGAGATTTTGCTTGGTTGTCACCTGTAAGCCTAATGAAGATTGCTTGGAAGCTTCAGATGATCTCGAAGATTCGCCAGTCGGAGACGCTCCGCCAGACTTTGAAGAAGAAATTAAATCTACAATAGGCGAGTTGATGGAAGTTAACTTAGGTACTAGCAAAGAGCCTAGGCCCACCTTTGTTAGCTCCTTACTCAATAAAGAAGACTCTGAAGAAATAATCAAGCTAGTAATGGAATTCAAGGACTGTTTTGCTTGGAGTTACGATGAAATGACAGGATTAGCTATAGAGGTTGCAGTTCACAAGCTAGGAGTGGATCACACTGCCGTTCCAGTCAGGCAAGCTTCTAGAAGAAAGCGTCTAGAAATTGAACAACAAGTAATAGCTAAAGTTAAGAAGCTAATAGACACTAAATTTGTCCGTGAAGAGTAATACCCGACTTGGTTAGCCAATGTGGTGCCGGTCAGAAAAAAGAATGGTTAAATCAGAATCTGCATAGATTTCAGAGACTTGAACAAGGCATATCCGAAAGATGAGTTTTCGCTACCAATTCCAGAATTGATGATCAACATAGCTTCGACGCACAAAATATTCTCTTTCATGGATGGATCTTCAGGATATAATCAGATAAAGATGGCACCAGAAGACGAAAAGCTCACAACCTTCAAAACGCCATTTGGAGTGTACTGCCACACAGTGATGCCTTTCAGATTGAAGAACGCAAGGAGCAACCTACCAAAGAGCAATGGCGAGGATTTTTGATGATCTCATTCACAACCAAGTCGAATAATACGTGGATGATGTGGTCATCAAGAGCAAACTGAAAGAAGATCACTTGTATGATTTGAGAATTATTTTCGAGTGATTAAGACAATTTAACCTTAAGATGAATCCCTTGAAATGCACCTTCGGCGTCACCTTTGGGAAATTCTTAGGATTTGTTGTACGACATCGCGGAATTGAAATTGATCCGGAGAAGATTAAAGCTATCTTAGAAATGCCGCATCCCAAAACTTTGAAACAACTACGATCCTTTCAAGGGAAGCTGGCATATCTTCGATGCTTAGTGTCAGCCCTTCTCGGCATTAGTTAAAAAGAAGGCCAAATTTGTTTGGGAAGAGAAATGCCAGCGGGCCTTCGAGGACATTAAGCAATATTTAATGATTCCTCCTATTTTAGCAGCCCAAGTCTCGGGTCGACCGTTGATACTTTATACCGTGGTTTTAGATGACTCCCTTGGAGCCCTGCTAGCCCAGGTCAATGACGAGGGTAAAGAAAATGCACTCTACTACTTAAGTCATCGTCTAATTTCGACAGAGGTAAAGTATCCCCCATTGAGAAGCATTGTTTGGCCCTGATCTTCGCCGCTCAAAAGCTCAAGCATTACATGCTCTCTCATAAGGTCAACCTTATTTCAAAGTTTAATCTATTGAAATATTTGATGACCCGACCAACGCTTTCCGACAGACTTGCCAGGTGGTCGATGATACTATTGCAATTCGACATAACTTTCGTTCATCTTTTTGCCGTAAAGGGACAAGTCCTAGCAGACATCCTCGCAGCACACCCTTTACCAACAGAATCGCCTCTCAACGATGACTTGCCAGACAAGCAGATAATGAGCTTAAAAGACCCCGATGATCAGCGTTGGGAACTGTACTTCGACGAAGCATCTTCAGCACGAAAAGATAAAGAATCACAAATGATAGTGCCCAGTAAGGTAGGAATCAGACTAATTTTTATAACACCGGAGCGAGGGATGTTAAGGTATTCCTACCATTTAACAGAATCGTGTACAAATAACGAAGCAGAATACGAAGCCCTTATAACTGGACTAGAGTTAGCCATTCAGATGGGGATAACCGACATCAACATCTACGGAGATTCACAGTTGATCATACAGCAGGTTGCAGGATAGTACAAGATTCTGAAACCAAGACTTGAGCACTACTTTCAGTATGCAATGAAATTGTTAAAGCAGATTCCAAATGTAATGATCTACAAGATCCCCAGAAGAGAAAATGCCCTTGAAGACGCGCTAGCCCGCTTTGCAAAAGAATTTGCCTCCTTACAGGATGAGTCAGTTGAAATGTCAGTTCAGGGACGATATGTCCTCTCACAGCTCGACATTGATGCAATACACCAATCAAAAAAAGAAGAAAAATCAGTTGCGATAGTAACAAAAACTACAGAAGATTGACGGCAGCCATTAATAGACTACCTACAAACAGGAAACCTACCGGATGATAAGTCATTAGCTCATCAAATCAAGAAAAGAACTGTGTCTTACGCATTAATAAATAATATGTTATACAGAAGATATTTCGACCATATGTAGCTAAGGTGCCTGAATGGGTCCGAAGCTCGTGAAATTATTAAAGAAGTGCATTCAGGACTTTGTGGCACTCATCAATCGTGTCCGAAGATGAAAATGAAAATTAAGAGACTAGGGTACTATTGGCCCTCAATGATGACCGATTGCATGAAGATCGCCAAAAGCTGTCACTAGTGCCAACTGCATGGAGTGGTTCTACATTAACCTCCAAATGTGTTACATCCGACGATCGCGTCGTGGCCATTTGAGTGTTGGGGCACAGATATAGTGGGTCCGATAGAACCGCCTTCTTCAAGAGGACATCTCTTTATTCTTGCAGCTACAGATTACTTTTCTAAATGGGCAGAAGCAGTACCACTCAGAGAGGTAAAAGCACATCACGTACTGCAATTCTTCAAGAATCAAATCATCTACCGTTTCGCGGTACCGCACAGAATTATCTTAGATAACGAGACAGTGTTTAGAAGTACGAAGATCAATAATTTTGTCACAAGACACAGGATCGACTGGCGCTACTCAAAGATCTACTACCCAAGAGCGAACGGCTTGGCCGAGGCTTTTAATAAAACTCTCGTCCAAATTCTAAAGAAAACTTTGGACGATAACAAAGAAATTGGCACAAGAAGTTGTTAGAAGCCTTATGGGCCTATAGGACGACTTTTAAGATGCCTACTCAGTCTACGCCGTACGCTCTAGTGTACGGTTTCGAGGCAGTTTTACCCTTAGAGGTACAGCTTCCCTCACCCAGAATTGCAGTTGCAGAGAAAATTACTACAGAAGAGAATGCCAGATTACGACTAGAAGAACTGGAAAGCTTGGAAGGGAAACGACTTTCAGCACAACAGAATTTGGAATTGTATCAAGCCAAGATGATCCAGGCCCACGATAAACTGGTCCTCCAAAGGACATTCAAAGTTGGTGACTTGGTTCTAGTTCTCAAGAGACCTATTCTTGCACTCCACAAGATAGGAGGTAAATTTGAATCGACCTGGGAGGGACCATTCGTTGTTGAGACGGTCTACTCAGGAGGCTCTTACCATCTTGTGAATTGCCAGGGAGAACGACCTATGCTTCCAATTAATCGATGATATTTGAAGAAGTATTACGCAACCTGATGTTTCGAAGAATGAAATCTCATTCCTAGAAGCACGGGTGAAGTAATCACTTAAAAAGGGGTCCGAACCCCAGACATAAAAATGAACGATAAAAATCACTAAAAAACTCATTAAGAGAAAACATGTGAAATCCTTATAATAATAAAATTTTGATCCTTCCTTCCGAATCAAGCTCATTCTTGATCTTTTCTTATATTTTCCTACTCTTATTAAAATTTGAAAGAAATGAATAAGAATCTTCTATTAATAATAAATTTTCTTATTGTTCTCGTTCTGAGTACTTCCCATGATCCTTTCCTTGTTTTCTATTCAGGGAAATGTCGAACGGGCGGTTTTTCCTGAACTTTAAGGATGGCGTAAGTCTTGCACTTAACGAAGAAGAGCTGAAAGCTGGTACTAGGATTGAGGTTGGCTCAGACTTTGCACAGCTGGAGCTGGAATATGAAGAAATCTCTTGGACTACTGTAGACCTTGGGAAGTTCCATGGAAAGACAGTAATGAAACTCAGCGAGAAGATTCAACACACTGCAAATTAGAAAAGGAAGATCAGCGTGAATGAAGAAAACAAAATGAAATCAGTAATAACGGCTGCAGGAGGAAAGCTCGTGAGTGCTGCCCCTACTGAAATCCAGGGGGAGAGAAGAGCCACTTTGACACCGACTCAAAGAAGAAACAAGAATCGCCGTATCGCCAAGATACTGAAGAAATTGGCAGAAGAGCAGAATAAGGAAGAAATTCCAGTGACCACAAAAGTTGTCCCGAAAAGGCTGGTCCTTAGGAGCACCATAGCAGAGGTTGTTCTAGAGGAGGTTACTACAGAGCCTGTACCTGAGACAAAGATGATTCCAGGAGAGCATGATGATGTGGAGCCATACATCCCACAGTACATCACTAGACCCCGATAGTTGCAGATAATTTCAGAGCACGAGTTGGAAATGATCCAGAGGGTGCGAAAGCAGAATTTTGAATACTTTCAGAGGATCCGAGGCAGATATGTCAATATCTTGGAAGGATTAGAGTTGCATACATATGTCTTCTCTCACTACGAGCAGAGTGGGATCGTTGACTACGTCTCCGAGCTGAAGAAGCAGGGTCGTGCAGGACGACTACGTAGCAGGACTTACTTCGAGCCTAAGAAATGGAAAAGAGGCAAGGGAAGGATTACAATCCAATTTGGATGTTGTTACAACTTCGCTGATGACAAGAAAGGAAATCCGCCAGGTATACTCTGTTACGGTGAAGTGGATCCAATGCCAGTTCTGATTAAGAAGATGATAAAGAGGATGGTGGCTTGGCGAGTCTTACCCGCTGACTGCATTCCAAACAGCTGTATAATCAACATCTATGCAAAAGGAGACTGCATTCAACCTCACATAGATCATCACGATTTTGTGAGGCCCTTTTGCATTGTTTCCTTCATCAACCAATGCAGCATCATGTTCGGGATAGAAATCCGGATAGTCGGCCCCGGAGAATTCTGAGGGCCAGTAGAGATACCTCTACCAGTAGGCTCTGCTCTCATACTACAAGGAAATTGTACAGATGTGGCAAAGCACTGCATACCAGGAGTTCCCTACGAGCTGGTATCCATCACTTTCAGTAGGATGGACGAGAGCAAGATTCCGGTCTACTTCCAGCCAGATCCAAAATTATAAAACCAACAGCCCTACGAGCTGTAAGCTACATATTAGTGGCACACCTCTAAAGCACACTTACATGGGATTCTCCTCCGGAAAGTGGCTTAGAAGGTGATGTTATTACTTATGCAATTTACTTTTTAGACATGGATGAATCGAACAGACAATTTTGTCAGAATACATGAAGATATTAGTGCAGTCTGTGTTCAGTCATACATGGATTTTGTAAAAGTCTACTTTCAGAAAGATGGCATCAGAAATGTTTTGATGGAATCACCTGATGTACCTTTGACATTTTTAATGGAAATGACTTTCGTACTTTGCCTTCAATTTTGTGCAATTGACTGCAAACACCACCAAATCTGAGTTTGATTCTATTTGAAGAAAAATTGAACGAAGACCGATTTGAATGAAATAATAACAAAAAAATAAAAAAAAACACAAATCAAAATGAAATTTCAATCAAGACTTGAAAAGCAAAACGAAATCAACCCACTAAAAGAAAAATAAAAATTAAAAAATAATTATAAAAAATATATAATAAATAAATAAATAATGATAACGAAAACAAAACTTTGAATTTGAAATCCCCAGCCTCCGGCTGTTCTTGAAATCTTTTCGACTCTCCACGGTTCCTTCCCATTTTTGAGAAGATCGACTGAGTCTACTGACACAGAACCACGAAATTTTTGATTTGGTTCTAATGGCATGGATTCATATCCTTCGCCAAACAATCAACTTTGATCAACTCTCTCGGGATGTGAAGCACTCTCACATTCCATCTCAACCTTTTGCTACATTGAAATTTCCCCTCCATTGGGTGGTCTAGGAGGTGAATGGTGAGTCAAGAAGGCATGCCTTTTCCTTCTAACATGTCATCTAAATTTTTAATGACGGGATGACACATAAACCTCTCATTAAAAAAAATTATAATTTAGTCATGATGAAACATAACTTGAGTTAAGCATGGTATCCATGAGAGTTTAATTAGTGTTTTACTCTCATTGGTGAGTTCATGAGGCACCTAAAGTGGTGAGCCACCTCATCTTGATGGAGGAGATGATTCATACTTTAAATTTGGGAGAGGATGACACCTCATTTCCCTTCATGATGAACTTTCTTAACCATGGTTGTCTTGAAGAGCAGAATAAGGAAGAAATTCCAGTGACCACAAAAGTTGTCCCGAAAAGGCCGGTCCTCAGGAGCACCATAGCAGAGGTTGTTCCAGAGGAGGTTACTACAGAGCCTGTACCTGAGACAGAGATGATTCCAGGAGACCATGATGATGTGGAGCCATAAATCCCACAGTACCTCACAAGACCCTTATAGTTGCAGATAATTTCAGAGCACGAGTTGGAAATGATCCAGAGGGTGCGTAAGCAGAATTTTGAATACTTTCAGAGGATCCGAGGCAGATATGTCAATATCTTGGAAGGATTAGAGTTGCATACATATGTCTTCTCTCAATATGAGCAGAGTGAGATCGTTAACTACGTCTCCGAGCTGAAGAAGCAGGGTCGTGTAGGACGGCTACGCAGCAGGACTTACTCCGAGCCTAAGAAATGGAAAAGAGGCAAGGGAAGGATTACAATCCAATTTGGATGCTGTTACAACTTCGCTGATGACAAGAAAGGAAATCCGCCAGGGATACTCCGTTACGGTGAAGTGGATCCAATGCCAGTTCTGATTAAGAAGATGATAAAGAGAATGGTGGCTTGGCGAGTCTTACCCGTTGACTACATTCCAAACAGCTGTATAATCAACATCTATGAAAAAGGAGACTGCATTCAACCTCACATAGATCATCACGATTTTGTGAGGCCCTTTTGCACTGTTTCCTTCATCAACCAATGCAACATCATGTTAGGGATAGAACTCCGGATAGTCGGCCCTGGAGAATTCTGAGGGCCAGTAGAGATAACTCTACCAGTAGGCTCTGCTCTCATACTACAAGGAAATGGTGCAGATGTGGCAAAGCACTGCATACCAGGAGTTCCCTACGAGCTGGTATCCATCACTTTCAGGAGGATGGACGAGAGCAAGATTCCGGTCTACTTCCAGCCAGATCCAGAATTATAAAACCTACAACCCTACGAGCTGTAAGCTACATAGTAGTAGCACACCTCTAAAGCACACTTACATGGGATTCTCCTCCGGAAAGTGGCTTAGAATGTGATGTTATTACCTATGCAATTTACTTTTCAGACATGGATGAATCGAATAGACAATTTTGTGAGAATACATGAAGATATTAGTGCAGTCTGTGTTCAGACATACATGGATTTTGTAAAAGTCTACTTTCGGAAAGATTGCATCAGAAATGTTTTGATGGAATCACCTGATGTACCTTTGACATTTTTAATGGAAATGACTGTCGTATTTTGCCTTCAATTTTGTGCAATTGACTGCAAACACCACCAAATCTGAGTTTGATTCTATTTGAAGAAAATTGAACGAAGATCGATTTGAATGAAATAATTACAAAAAAATAAAAAAAAACACGAATCAAAATGAAATTTCAATCAAGACTTGAAAACCAAAACGAAATCAACCCACTAAAATAAAAATAAAAATTAAAAAATAATCATAAAAAAATATATAATAAATAAATAAATAATGATAACGAAAACAAAACTTTGAATTTGAAATCCTCAGCCTCCGGCTGTTCTCGAAATCTTTTCGACTCTCCGTGGTTCCTTCCCATTTTTGAGAAGATCGACTGAGTCTACTGACACAGAACCACGAAATTTTTGATTTGGTTCTAATGGCATGGATTCATATCCTTCGCCAAACAATCAAACTTTGATCAACTCTCTCGGGATGTGAAGCACTCTCACATTTCATCTCAACCTTTTGCTACATTGAAATGTCCACGAAATCTTCGAAATCGAACTCCAACTTTTGAGGCTGGTACCTAACTTCCAGTTCTCATCCTTTCGGGGCTGGTACCTAACTTCTAGTTCCCTCTCTTTAGAGGTCGGTACCTAACTTCCGACTCTCTTTTGAGACTGGTACCTAACTTCCAGTTCTCAAACTTTTGGGGCTGGTACCTAACTTCCAGTTCCCTCTCTTCCGAGACTGGTACCTAACTTCCAGTTCTCACCCTTTCGGGGCTAGTAGCTAACTTCCAGTTCTCTCTCTTTTGAGGTTGGTACCTAACTTCCGACTCTCTTCCGAGACTGGTACCCAACTTCCAATTCTCACCCTTTCGGGGCTGGTACCTAACTTCCAGTTCCGTCTCTTTCGAGGTAGGTACCTAACTTCCGACTCTCTTCCGAGACTGGTACCTAACTTCCAGTTCCCTCTCTTTTGAGGTCGGTATCTAACTTCCGATTCTGTTTTGAGACTGGTACATAACTTCCAATTCTCACCCTTTCGGGCTAGTACCTAACTTCAAGTTCCCTCTCTTTCGAGGTCGGTACCTAACTTATGACTCTGTTTTGAGACTGGTACCTAACTTCCAGTTCTTACCCTTTTGGGGCTGGTACCTAACTTCCAGTTCCCTCTCATTCGAGGTCGGTACCTAACTTCCGACTCTCTTCCGAGAATGGTACCTAACTTCCAGTTCTCACCCTTTCGGGGCTGGTACCTAACTTCCAGTTCGTTCTCTTTCGAGGTCGGTACCTAACTTCCGACTCTCTTCCGAGACTGGTACCTAACTTCCAGTTCTCACCCTTTCAGGGCTGGTACCTAACTTCCAGTTCCCTCTCTTTCGAGTTCGGTACCTAACTTCCGAATCTCTTCTGAGACTGGTACCTAACTTCTAGTTCTCACCTTTTAGGGGCTGGTACCTAACTTCCAGTTCCCTCTCTTCCGAGACTGGTACCTAACTTCCAATTCTCACCCTTTCGGGGCTGATACCTAACTTCCAGTTCCCTCTCTTTCGAGGTCGGTGCCTAACTTTCGGCTCTCTTCCGAGACTGTTACCTAACTTCCAGTTCTCACCCTTTCGGGGCTGGTACCTAACTTCCAGTTCACTCTCTTTCGAGGTCGGTACCTAACTTCTGACTCTCTCCTATGGTTGGAACCTAGGTTCCAATCCTCGTCTTAAACCCTTAAAATCAATCTTAAGTCAAATTGCAACCAAAATTGAAACTCAAATTAATTCAAAACTCAAACTTAAAACTTGAAACAAATTTGAAATTGAATCCCTCCAGATCTTGTGATTTGGAATCCACCTTCTTTTCCCCAGCAAGAGTTCTGGAATCTTCTGTCCTGGAGATTTACCTGGTACTCCCTAGTGGGAATTTTCTACGCTTCATTCTAAGTGTGTCACATGGACGCCTGTGTTAGTTTTGTTGATCTCTTCGGTCAACGCCAATACGTGCGGTGTGCTTGGTTAGCACACCACACCTTATGGGGGTTCATTTGTTGACCTCATTTTTGGTGAGGTCTTTTCTTTCCTCTTAGTGCTTAGGATCTAGACATAGGACTTCTCCTTGACTATCCTAGAGGACTAGAATTGGGACCCATCCTTTAGCAATTCAACCACCTCTTGACTCCTCTTGGAGCCCCACTTGGATGGTTGTAAACCTCTAAATCACCTTGGAAGGTTAAAACCCTATATGGGCAACCGATAGTGAATTCCTATAGGATGTTTAAGCCTTAGGACTACCTTGGCTGATTTGAGCTTCTCTTACACACACACACACACACCCTTAACCCATTTCATTCTTTAACCTTGAACCTTGAATTTTGCCCCTTCTACCCTTTAAGAAACTCACATGATTGAACCAAAGCTACTGGTCTTTGATTAAGATGGTTAAGGTCAATATGTAAAGGATCATAAAGTGGTTACCATTTGGCTAAGCTTGGTCCCAAAGTGGTTAGACTTGTTTAAGGTCCATAAGCCTACCCTCAAAACTCTCCAAAATTTCCCAAAAATTACCCAAAATTCTCAAAAATCCTAAAAATCAGTTTGAAACAATTCCCACCTCTTAAATCCACCAAAATACCCCAATACCCTCCAAATAACCTCTTAATACCCTAAATACCCCTCTTGGCCCAAAAATCCAAAAATTCAAAAAATTCCCAAAAAATTCCAGAAAATCCCAAATTTTTCTAATTCAATTTTGTTCAACTATACCACAACCTAATTTTTTCAATTTGGCCCACCTTTACTAAAATCCCCAATTGACTTAGTCTTAACCCACGTGGACCCAATGTTAAACTAAATCAACCCAATTGATCCCAATTTTGACCAAATTCACTTCTAAACTTCAAATCAATATCCCCAATACCAATATAAATCAAACTAAGCTCAATTTGATCTACATTTGAATCCAATTTCAACTTAAACCCAAAACTCCAATTTTTGCCCTAAATTACCCATGAACCCAAACATGTCCAAATCCAATCCAATTCAACTCAAATTCTCTTCAAAATTGTTTTAAAACTTGCAAGACACACTTCTATACCAAACCCAACATTGATTTGATCAAAATTTTGGCCTGAACCCCTTTCAAAATTCATTTGGGTCTAAAGGCCCAATTTTGGCCCATAAACCCAATTCCCCTCAAATTAAACCCCATGACCCATGGAAATCTCCAAAACAATTTTCAATCAAATTTCAACATATCTAAAGCCAATTTCAATCAATTACAATTCAATTTGATCAAGCCACAATTAATTTCAAAATTCAAATCATCACATGCATGTTAAAAGCTCATACCCTTATGCATTTTGAAAATCCCACTTCATCAAATTTTAAAAGCCCAAAATTGAGCCCATATGACATGATTTCATCAATCTATCATCCCATGATATTTAAAACATCATTCCATGGCATTACATGAAGCATTGCATGCATACATGGCTCATTAACCAAATTGGGCATGTTGGCATAAAATCCCCAAAATTCATAAAAATTTTTAATTCCTTTTGCATGAAACATTCCCATAGCTCATGTGCATCATGGCATGAACCATGGACTCTTCCATGACCATCCTAAGTAAATTCTTGCAATTTGGGTAAGGGAAGGTGACCCTTCCCTTCTCCTCTCATATCAAATTTCCCTCACTCTTAAACCATCAAATCTCTCCCCAAACTCCCAAACTAGCCATTAAACTTCACCTAAACCTCCCCCATGGACCTTAAGACCAGTTCCAATCACTTTGGGCAAAGGTCTAGCCTTTGGACCAAGGGGCTAACCCAAGTTTAACCCACTTAGCCCAAACTCCAAATAACCATTAAATATTCACCACGAAGCTTCCAAATAATCAAATTGAAACCATCACTCAACCTCTCTGGCACCACCTAACCCTAACCTGACTTGACCTCGGCTGGTCGACCACCCCAGTCGCCAGAAAACACCATACCGAGAGGTCCAAATTGATTCAAAATTTTAAAAACTCTTTTACTGAGCTATCTCATTCTAATTGGACTTCACAGCTCTCCTTCTCCTCACCTGAGCAACTGATCCCATCCCTCAATTCCCCCTGGGAAGCCCCTGGCCATGGCTATTTAAACAAGCCATCTCCCACGGCCAAAGGGTTGGCTGAAATAAACTCTCACAGAACTCCACCAAATTCCCTACAGAGCTCCCCCTAGCTTAGAGAAGCTCATCCCCACTGTCCTCCTGCCCTAATTCCCACTGATTGAGCTTAATTTTGGAGCTCAATTCTCAGGCCAGAACAGGACAATCCTCAACTCTCCACAGAAGTCAAATTAACTGCTCTCACACCTTCACCAGAGGTAGAGAAGGAGTTCCCCAGTGAAAGCCCCTCTCCAGACCACCCAAATCTCTCCAGCCATCAAAGTCTCAAATCACCCTTGGTTGAAGACATACCTAGGCAATTCCCCAGAGCCAGAGACTTCATCTGGAGCTTCCTTGGGCTCAATCGAAGGTTCCACAACTCTCTGATTGAAGCTTCACTTCTTAGAGCCAAGGTATTAACCTCTCCTCCCTCCCGAGCTTCTGTGAATTCTCTAATTTGTTTGGCTTGATTTCAATGAATGAAAACCATATGGATGTGTTCGCCTTGTCGAGACAAATCCATCGAGCACAAGAACGTGAAAATCAGTTTAGAAATGAGCGAGATATTAGGATTAGAAGATGGACGGCTCTTGGGTTGAACCAGTTGGGACGATGACCAGCAGTCATCGAATCGCGCGTGTATCAGATGGACGGCCAGGATTGCGCCGGATGGAGCAACAGAACATGAACCGCGGGCAGCGTGGCTGCCGAGTTAGATGTCTACGCCGAATCAGGGAGCGATGCGTGGAGTTCGACCCGCCGTAGGTTGAGTTGGCGCCGCGTGGATAAGTAGTAAAATCTAGATTTTCTTATTTATTTAAATACTAGAAACTTTGAAAATTCATATCTTTACATAGAAAAATCATAAAAATAAAAGCAAAATACCCTCTTACTTAATGAACATAGGAGAATAATGTGGAAAAAGAATTAATCTATTTTGTTGAGTATTTTATTTTTAATTAATTTAATACTATTTTTAGTATTTTAATTCTCCACTCAGGCCTACAATTCACCATGGCATGAGACCATATGGCTTTTGTAGCCTCTGTTATTGGAAACATTACCTGAATTTTTCGAGGACAGAAGCCATCTCTATGGCAAGTTATTGATTTTCTAAATTTATATGTCTGTTTTGCCATTTTAATTCCAGTAATTAGCATGTTTCTTAGAAAATTCTAGGAAAATTAGGGGAAGTATCTTAGGACCAGAGGACCCTAGGAAAATTATGGTTTGGCTTAATTCCCTTAAAATACTTCTAATTGGCCCAAACACCCAAAATTGAATTTTAATTAATTAGGATTAACCACACATCAAAACCACTTGAAAAGAACTCTCCACTGATCTTTAGGGTCAGGGAGTCCCACATAAAAATTTAGAATCAATTGGAAATGGTTTAACCCATTAAATGGATTAATTAAATCACATGGCTATTTTCAAACTTTAAAAATTCATAAAACCCAAAATACATGTCAAAATTTCACCAAATTGGTTTTGGGACTTCTCTGATACTAGAGGAGTCTGAGAAAATTAAAAATTGGATTTTTCTAAAAAATTTCATTTTTTACCTATTTTTAATATTTTAATAATTAAAAAATAATAAAAATCACAAAAATGTCATATTTTGCTCCCTAATCATTTAGGAACAAACCAAATATTTTTCCCAATTCTATGTTAAAACATTGAATTTTAAAGGCTTAATGTAATTTTTAATATTAAAAATGACTTTTCAAACTTTCTCACTAAAATAATTCTAATAAATCAAAGAAAAATCAAAAAAATATAAAATTTGTTTCTCTGGACTCCTTGAGATTAGAGAGATTTAATAAAAATATAAAATCCATTTTTCATTTTTTACTTTTATTTTAAAATTAATTAATTCCTTAAAACTTGAAATAATTTTAATAAATAAAATATAATTCCTAAATAACCAAAATTGGTCTAAGTGCTCCTCTAGTAGGTAGGAACTTCCCATAATTTTCCTAAGGAAAGAAAACTTACATTGGTCATGTTGTTGAATTTTCATTGAAAACCCATATTTTCCATAAAAAATAATTATAAAAATTAAATTAAAAATAGAAAAATCACATTTTCTCCTCTAATGTCTTAATTGACATGTGAGTGAAGTGACAAAAAAAATTCAAATTCATTTGAGCTCAATTTAGTGAATTATGAAGTAAATAGGCTTAAGAGGGCATAAAGGTAATTAAGAATTTTAACCTTAATTAATATTTTAGGCCTAATGAAAGGGGATGATAAAATATTTGATTTTAATCTTCCCTTGGATGATTGAAACATAGGGAATAAAAGGTTAGAAACCCATTAATCACCTTAAAAAATATCAAGATGGAACCTTAATTAATTAAATTATTTAAATTTTGGAAGATTAATTAAAATTTTGGATTATTAAAATTAGGGATATAACTTAAGAAGATACTAATTCTTTGATCTAAAATCCCTAATTGAAATAATACGAGTGACATTCAATTCTTAATAATTATAATTGAAATTATTAATTAAATAATAAATAATCCATAATTAATTAAAATTTAAAACATTAAACAATTTAAATAATCAATTAAAATTTAAAACTTTAAAATAATTTAGTAATTAATTAAAATTTAAAACATTAAATCATTTAATAATCAAATTAAAAGAAACTTAAAATATTTGAAACTAATCTAGAATCATTTTAATAACAAATCTAAAACAAATTTAAAACATTAAATAATCTCAAAACAATCCAAAATTAAAATGTGAAAATCAAACCAATTAAAATCAACCTAAATTAATGTGATTAATTCAAATTAAATTTAAATCATCAAAATTTAATGAGATTAAACAATTTAAACATTTCTTTCAATCTAAGTGAATTAAGACACTTAGAAGAAACTAAGTTGAATTTTAAAATTAAATTATCTTAAGTTAGCAATTCAATTTTAATTAAGGGTGGTTAAGTTCCTTAACAAACCAATTTGCCCCTTAAAGACTTTCATTATTATAACTCTTAAATAGGAAATCAAGTGAAATGTCACTTCACTCATAGGATAATCAAACATCCTAGTTCACTGAACTAGAGACAAAACTCAACTAAACTTTGAAATGATTAATTCACCAATACAATAAAATTCATTTGGACTCGAGATAATCTCAGAAGTATTGAAAAGATGTTTAGGACCCGTCCTAAACACTTCCTCAATATGATGAGATGTTTCAGAAGAACAATTGAACTTAATTGCTCTTTGGTGAAGAAAATCATCCTTAACAAAACACAAAAAAAATACCTAGACGTCATAGGAATTGACTAGCAATAGGATTAGGATTTTGGTAGACAACCAGAACCTTCCTTTAGCTTTACCTAGGTGTTTTCTTGAAAATATATAAATGCTCTGACATGTGTTTTAAGTGCAGCTTGGAATGATGTGAAGACTCTACCAGGTACACTTTTATTTTATTGCAATTTATTTACTTGCGCTGTATTTTACCTTCCTTTCTTGCAAAACTTGCATGTTAAACAAGATTGTCACCCTGCATGAAAACTGAAACTTTTAGGATAGCTACGAAACTGAAAGACAAACTAACTTAAATGTCATAGCAAGATAAAATTCACTGCCACAATATTCAAAAATATAAAATAACTCAAAATTTAATCACAAACAAAACAAAAAAACTACAACTCCAACTAAATTAAAACGTCTTGTTGGATGATCGGGAATACCTCAGATGATGTAACCTACGTGTTGCTAATGGGATTTCTCATGGTCTAAATGAAAGTATGGAACTCATTTAGTTGAGTTTAGTAAATTCATATGAACTAATTGAATTTGATAAAAATAACGGTGCCGAAATGATGGAACCGTGGGATCTTAACCGGTATTGTTATAATCAACTTTAAGATTCCCCTAATAAAACTTAAAAAATATTTGGACTTTAAGAATTTTTTAAAACAAAACACTTCTCTCATCTCTTGATTATCACTTTCTAAAACTAAACCTCTGCAACAACAAGGAGCTTGGAGCATAATGGGCAGCACAGCCATTGTCGTCCGCAAAACTTGTGTCTACTTCAACTAAACCTTTCATAGATTTAAATAACCAAGCCATATGATTTCGAGGTAGTTTACTTAGTGCAACATAAATCCTCAACTCTTCGTTAGGCATTTGCATAATCATGCTATGTAAATTAAACCCTAATCGGTCTTAGGACTCCGAGATTGTCGTTCGGTACGACATAAACCCTCACATCTTCGAGGCTATTTGTGTGATTATGTCATACAAATATAAGTCCTAATTAATTAAAATTGACAGGATTTAAACATTAAATAAACTTCCAAATTGAAGCCAAACAATAGGATAGTTGGGAAGTCACCGAAATTCACTTCAAATCCATGACATCCCCTACCTTTCATTCATTTGGACTCCTAAAATATACTGTTCCAAATTCAAGCCAATCCCTTCGGAAATTCCAAAATTCAATCATTTAAAACCTGAACTTTGAAATTCTTGAGAGCAAAACCACTGATCATTATCGAGAGTTTTCTTAAGTGATTCCCGTCATTTAAGATGTAATTAACTATAGGGGCTTGCCCTTATAGGAAACTTTAAGAACCCAGATAATATAAACCCTGCTTAATTCATTTATATTAAGCAGGGGAACTTGTCGGCTTATAAAATTGGTTTACATACCAAAAGGATGTCACAAATTTTTAGTTTATTTAATCGAGCCCCATCATCAAACAATTCCTCGCGATAGATACACGGTTTGTGGTGCGGTGCTCGTTTATATAAACTAATTGGGATGTGAGATCAGTTTGATTTCATATCGTAAAATTTTCAAACTTAAAATTATTTTAAAAATCAAATGTTACTTTTCAAATTATATATATATATATATTTAAATTAAATTTAAAATGCGCCGACAATTTCTTTTTGGCGACCCCTTTTTAAATATGCCGACACAGTTGCAGAGAAAAGTGATAGCACAGGGAAGCCTACAGATTTAAAGCTAATCAAGGAGAAAACAATTGATGATAGAGTTCGAATGCTCTAGACAGAAATTTCTGAGTTAGATTACATGGATGGAGAGTTGATGGAAATCAATATGGTCAAAACTCGGTCCATGTCATCTACGCGCGATGCTCCTAGTCAGAAGAACACCGCAGATGAGCTGCGGAGGACCGTCCTAACAAGAGATGAACAAATTAATTATCTAGAGAAAAGAATAGAGGAGATGACTGCTGCCATGACCGCCATGGCTACACTCCACGGATAGTCACAACCACAACATGCAGTGTCTCCATAAGTCAACCAGCCTGAAATCATACACATCACCGATGAAAGAAGGGAGGCCACTTTAGCCAATGAAGATGAACCACCAAAAAGAAATCCAACTTTGAATCCATCAAAAAAAGAGATTAAACAGATGGTCGAACAACAAGTTCAAGAGGCCTTGGCTTAGTCTAAAGGAGGTGCATCAGTTTCAAAGGTTATACCCTACCCGGAGGAGTTCGATGCCATTCCTTACCCTAAAGGCTTCGTGCCCCCGACTTTCAAGACGTTCTATGGGACAAGAAATCCTCGTCAGCACATAACACATTTCAGAGCTAGCTGCTACAACATTGAAGGAAGTGAAGCTTTGTTGTTTCATCAGTTTGTCAGAAGCCTGTCAGGAATAGCTTTTGATTGGTATTTCGAGCTTCCCAACGAATCAATAAAAACTTTTGCATAAATAGAAAACCTGTTTGTGAAAAGATTTGCTGGTGCTCGACATCATGTTACCATAGGAGATCTCATAATGGTGCGGCAGAAAGCTAACGTGTCCTTGGTCGACTACATTCTCAGGTGGAGAAAACTAAGCATGAAATGTGAGCCTCAGCTACAAGAACAACACACGATCGATATACTACTCAAGAGTATTCACGGTCCGGTAGCCTTCATTGTTAAGGTTCTCACCATCAGGTCCTTCGAGAAGTTACTTAGCAAAGCCAACAGCTTACAAGAAGAAGTCAAACACATAGAACCTGCAGAAAAGACAGAGAAAACAAAATCGGCTAAAGCATATGAGAAGAGTTCGGGCGTAGTGGCAATGGTCGACAAAGGAAAGCAGCCAATGAGGATTCAGCTTGAGCAGCAACACAATCAGTCACCTCAATATAGTCAGTCTCAGTAGTATGGTCAGCCTCGTGTACCGCAAAGCAGTTAGCCTAGTCAGCAGCAGAGGTCATACAGGACAGATGGTCGACAGGGACCGACAATGTCAGAACGGCTACGCAGAAACTACTCCTTCAAAGATGAAACCGTAGCAAAGATGTTCAAAATTTAATGAAGAAGCCCGAGCTCAGATTGCCGGAGCCGAAGAAGCTGGAAGAGGTGGACAAGAAGGATCAGCCCAACTTTTGCACCAACCATAGGATGCTCAGACACACCATTGAAAGCTGCTTCAGTTTCAAGGATTGGCTCGAGCAGAATTACAAAGAAGGGAATATAATGATACCAAAGGAGTACTTGAAAGAACCTGAAAGAGGTTCTATAAATGTGATTTTAGCTGAGCCGTTCTCTCCGATTGATCTATATGCCGGCAAAGGTGGATGGAGCAAAATCTGGAATGAGCTCAAGAAAGTCCTAGATCAGATCCAGTCTGCTCCAAAGAAAACTATTGTCCGAAGTCTGTCGCCAGCACAGTCCAAGATGAAGGCTGCACCAAGGAAGCCACCGCGACAAGAATTGATGAAGAAGCAGATCGTGAAAAAAATTAAGAATGATAGTGTGAAGGGTAGGATAGAGATTGCCCCTGTTAGATTGGTTGTTTCGAATTTGGGGGTGAAACTCCTCGAACCCTTGACTTTGTACCATTATATTTGTGCCCCTTCAGGTCCCCATAATGATAATATAAACGATGTTGGCTACGTTCTTACTGTCTCTAGTGATGACGTAACTAATCACAACCTCTCTAACCCTGATTTCGATTCCCAAAATGATCCTCAAATCATGATTCTTCCTAATGAGAATGTTGACAAGAACGAAGAAGATATCGACAATGCCGACTATGATAGCACCGGAAGCGAGGAGCCAGTCCTCGAATGCAAAGGAACTCCACTTTCCATCAACGTGGAATTTTCAGATACAGAATAACCGGATATAGTGATAGAAGGATTTCTGGGTCCAGAAGAAGAAGAAATAATAGAAGTGCACTTGAGAAGTGGCAAGATGCTACTGCCAAGAATGGCTCCAATGGACAAAGGAATAAAGGCAATTATTGAAGAAGAAGTATCTCTAGCAACGGAAGAAGTACAAGTTCGAAATGAAATTGAAAATTCAAACAAAGTGGATTACAGTGCTAGCTCATCTTTGGAAGTTGCCAGCCAAACTAAGCATTTACGACGCTCTGATCCTGTCAAAGGAGATGAGAGAAAATCTGATCAAGGCTCTACTTGATCTAGATATTTACTTAGCACAGTTGGCTAGCACATCCTCAGATGGAGTTTGCACTTTAAAAGAGCAGCTTGGCGTAACCATCACCGATGAAGATCTGCTACTCGGTACAACCGATTACATCCGTCCACTCTACATTTCCGTCATCATCGACAGGTTCGTACTTTCCAGAGTGTTAGTAGATCTTGGAGTATCGCTCGATATAATGAGTCTACGGATACTAGCCTACTTAGACATCGACGCTCGAGAACTTTCAATGGACAAAATGATGCTATGAGGATTTAAACAGAAAGGAGAAAGAGCCCTCAGATCTATAACGCTACAAATGAAAGTTGGAAATCTAGTAAAAACTACAAAATTCCATGTCATCGATGTGAATACATCGTTCAATACCTTGCTTGGTTGACCGTGGCTTCACGAGTACAATATGGTCCCATCGTTATGACATCAGTGCATCAAGTATTACAAGGCCGGACAAGAACATTACATTAAGGGAGACTTACAACCTTTCCCAATACACGAAGTAGACATTCATGAAGACATTGCCTACTATGCTCCCCTGAAGAGAGCAATGCTTTCATGAGAAATTGTGACAAGTAAAGCAGAAGATTCAGAAGAATTACGACAACGAGACCATACAACTCTAGTTCAACAATCTCTCGCCACTCCTTCGCAACGAGTTGGTGGAGATTCTTTTAGCCTGCGCATCTGAGGTCAAGGCTGAGGACGTGGTCGAGGAAAAACTCACCAGATTATTGAATGGATGAAGCCGTTGATCAGCATTGAAGTAGAAGAAAGCTCCGAAGAGGATAAAGAAACAATGATGATAAGTCAGAAGAAGCCTTTGTTCGAGATTTCTACGGATGACACAGAAAGAGATGAATATGAATCAATGTATGATAGGATAAATTATTATGTGCAAGCCATGACTCTAAATCTGATCCATCCTCAGGAGATCGAGAGTATGGATGTCAAGGAAGTCCATAATGATGATTTCAAACTGATCAAGTTTTATAAAGCTTCTCCTTCTACTTCTGAACCTTATGTAACTCTTAAAGAAAATAATTCTAATGAATTAATGGAACTACCTGTTGGTTACTTTTCGCCTTATGTAAAAAAGTTAATTCAACATGAATATGTTCCAAAAAAAATGCCAAAAGATAAGTTACAGTCATTCAAAAAATTATGGAACACAAAAGGAAAGAAACTCAACTCGAAAGAAGGTCTTGGGTTTAGTACGATCGGACCTATCGATGACTCGGGATTTTGCATGGTTGTTACTAGTCAGTGAGTGGAAGATTGCCTGAACAACCAAGATGAATACGAAGACCAACCAATAGAAGAGGCTCTGCCAGAATTTGAAGAAGAAATCAAATCAACTGTGGACTAATTAAAAGAGATCAATCTTGGGACTGGGGAGTAGCCCTGGCCAACTTTCATAAGTTCATTGCTCAACGAAGAAGAGGCTACATACTTGGTCATGTTACTATCAGAATTCAAAGATTTCTTCACTTGGAGCTATGAAAAAATGCCTGGACTATCTCCGAAGGTTGTAGTTCACCGACTAGGAGTGGATCAAAATACAACACCAGTAAAGCAAGCTCCCAGAAGAATGCATCTCGAAATCGAACAACAAGTTACAACAGAAATAAAGAAATTAATAGAAGCTAACTTTGTTCGAGAAGAAAAATGTCCAGCATGGTGAGCCAACATCGTGCTAGTAAAGAAGAAAAATGGACAAATCCGAGTGTGTGTCAACTTCAGGGATTTAAACAAAGCATGTCCGAAAGACGAGTTTCCATTGTCCATACCAGAGTTAATGGTCGACATTGCATCATCACACAAAATTTTCTCATTCATGGATGGATCGTCAGGTTCCAATCAAATCAAGATGGCTTCAGAAGATGCAATGCTTATAGCATTCAGAACTCCGATCGAGATTTACTGCTACATTGTGATGCCGTTTGGATTGAAGAACACAGGAGCAACATACCAAAGAGCAATGACCAAGATCTTCAATGACCTCATTCACAACAAAGTGGAATGCTACATGGATGATTTAGTCATTAAGAGTAAAGTAAAGGACAACCACTTAAACGATTTGAGGATCGTATTTGAACGATTACGATAATACAATCTAAAAATGAATCCCTTAAAATGCGCTTTTGGCGTTACCTCTAAGAAATTTCTATGATTTGTTGCCTGTCATCGTGGAATTAAAATCGACCCATAAAAGATTAAAGCGATATTAGAAATGCCTTCTCACAGAACCTTGAAATAATTTTGTTCTTTTCAAGGAAAATTGGCATATCTAAGACGTTTTATATCTAATTTGTGAGGAAGGTGCCTTCCCTTTTTGAACCTACTTTGAAAAGATGTCACATTTGTCTGGGGAGAGCCGTGTCAGAGAGATTTTGAAGAAATTAAATGATATCTAACAACACCTCCTGTTATGGTAGCCCCTATCCCGGTAGACCGTTGATACTTTATACTGCGACTTTGGACGAGTCCCTTGGAGCCTTACTTTCCCAAGTCAATGATGAGGGTAAAGAAAACACACTCTACTACTTGAGTCGATGTCTAATACCGACAGAGGTAAAGTATCCTCCTATTGAGAAGCATTGTCTAGCTTTGGTCTTCGCCGCTCAAAAGCTTAGACACTACATGTTGTCTCACAAGGTCAACCTGATTTCGAAAGTTAATACGTTGAAATATTTGATGACCCGACCAAAACATTTTGGACGCTTAGCAAGGTGGTTGATGATATTATTGAAATTTGATATAAGGTTTGTGCCCCTTCGTGCTATCAAAGGGAAGATTTTTATAGATTTTCTCACAGCGCACCCACTGCCAGCTGGCTCCCCGCTCAACGAAGAGCTACCAGATGAACAGATAATACAAGTAGAGCAGCCCAGTGTCAGACGTTGGGAAATGTACTTCGACGGAGCGTCATCATCCCGAAGAGACAAAGGACAACAGACAGTGATACTAGACAAAGTAGGAATCGGTTTGGTCTTCGTAACTCCAGACCAGGCGATGCTGAGATTCTCTTACCACCTATCATAGCCATGTACCAATAATGAAGCAGAATACGAAGCTCTAATCATCGGTTTGGAATTAGCAATACTAATGGAAATAAAGGACATTGCCATTTATGGTACTCACAACTCTTCATCCAACAAGTGGCAGGACAATACAAAATTATGAAACCGAGATTAGAAGAATACCACTAGTACACAATGAAGTTACTCGAGCAAATTCTAAGTTTGATATTCTATAGAATTTCTTGAGCAGACAACGCCCGCGTGGATGCTTTGATTAAACTTGCTAAAGAATTGGTTTGTCCACCCGAAGACTCTATAGATATTACTGTACAGGGACGTCAGGTTTTGTCATAGATCCACCTCGGTAGTCTACACAAGATTGGAAAAGAAGAGATAACAACCATAGTGGTAGATGATACAGAAGATTGGCGTCAGCCATTAATAGAATATTTACAAACAGGAAGGTTGCCAGAAGACAAATCAGCAGTGCATCAGATTCAGAAAAGAGCTTTCTCATAAGCCTTAGTTAACAGTGTTCTGTATAGAAGATCCTTCGATCAGATGTGGCTCAGATGCCACAGCAGAGAAGAAGCACAAAAAATTGTCAGAGAAGTACATGCTGGATTGTGTGGTGCTCACTAGCCTACACCCCATGATCACCTCGTGTCCATTCGAGTGTTGGGGCACTGATATAGTGGGTCTGATAGACCCTTCATCTTCTAAAGGACACAGATTCATACTCACAGCTACAAACTACTTCTTCAAGTGGGCAGAGGCAGTTCTGCTATGGGAGGTTACAGCATAGCAAGTTCTACAGTTCTTCAGGAATCAGGCTGTCAACCGTTTCTGTGTGCCGCGAAGAATCATCTCTTACAATGGTTCTGCCTTCAAGAGCACGAAAATCAACAACTTTGTCAGAAGACACGGGATAGATTGGAGATACTCTACGATCTATTATCCAAAAGTGAATGGCTTGGCAGAAGCCTTTAACAAGATGCTCGTCCAAATTCTCAAGAAAATACTTGACGACAACAAATGAGGATGACACAAGAAATTGTTAGAAGCTTTATGGGCCTACAGGACGATAATCAGAACGCCAATGCAGTCTACACCATATGCACTTCTGTAGAGGTACGGGGTAGTCCTTTCGCTAGAGGTTCAGCTACCTGATGACGACGAAATGTCGTTATATCATCGCCGTCAATTCACGTATCATGTCAATATCAAGGAGTCTCCACTCTGTTTAATATTGCCCTAATCTTATTTCTATAAATCCTATAAAGGAATTAAGAAATTTAAAGATAGTAGGAGCTAATAGAAAATAGTAGAAAAAAGGATGTTTATGATGATCCATGTAAAAGAAGATTCTAGAATACCTTATCCTAGAATTTCTATATAAGGAAAATCATGAAGTTTTAACCAGAGATTTCTAGATGTGATATCTATCAGGGGTCATTTAAATCTCTTATAGAAGCAAGCTTCTATAGTTAATTACAGCTTAGACAGTTTATAATTGTCTAAGAAAACTTCTGATTAATGTTGATCACTTGTTTTCGGAAATTTTTGTTTTTAAGGAAAGATATACCCACTATCAATTCTAAATCTCATTTTGTTGTGTCAGTTGTCATGATGTTTATCATTTTTTTTGTTTGTTGTTTTTTTTTTGTTGTTTGTCATTCATTTTTTTTTGTTTTGTTGTTTATCATTTTTATTGTTATTGTTTGTTTGTGTGGTGGCAATCCTAAAAGTTTTGGTTTTATTTTAGTTTTGTCATTAATGTTGTATTTGGTTATGTTTTGTTGTTTTGATGTCATTGTTATTTGTCTCATTTCCAGAATGTCTTCCTACAAAACAGAGTTAGCACACCCTATAACATGAAAAGGAAAACTAAACAAAACTTGTCTTCGTTCTACAAAGAAAACATTGTCAGAAATAATGTCATAAAAATATTTATTTGGTAAGATTGTACATTGTCTCAGAAATGTAGGATGTCCAAGTTTGATTTGAAATGTCTATTTAGTATGTCTTAAATGTTGATTTGGATCAGATTTATGTCAGTTTATGTCAATTTTGGATTTTAATGTCAATTTATATTTAATTTTATGTCGAGTTAAGTTCGATGTGGGTCAAACTTAAGTTTCACTTGAATTCAAATTAAGTTTAAACCTAAATTTTGAATTGAAATCTGTTTTGAATTTAAGTTAGAATGTTAGATTCAATGCATATTGAATCTAATTAACTTCAGTTCATATCTATTTGAACTTATGTTAGAAATTTAAAGTTAGATTCAATGTTGATTGAATCTAACTAACTTGAGTTCATGTAGGTTTGAACTTAAGTTAGATATTTAAAGTTGGGTTTAGTTAAAATAGACATAATTAAGTTTTAAGCCTTGTTTAAGTAGTACTTAAAGGTTAATCAAATTTGAATAGATTAGACTTAATTAGATTTATAGACCATTCAATTCCTTTTTAGGTAAGGCTTAAGGTATAATTAATTCCAGTTTAATTTAACCGGTATTTGAGATTGTTTAGGTTTTATTTAAGTAAGGTTTAAACATTAGATAAGTCTAGTAGGTTAGACTTAACTTAATTTAATCTTAGTTAAGTCTAATGTGGTAGACTTAATTATAGTGTAAGATTGATTCAACCTTAGTTATTAAGGTTTAATAGTTTAGCGAAGTCTAATGTGATAGACTTAATTACAGTTTAAGTTTGATTAAACCTTAGTTAGTTAAGGTTTAATAGTTTAATTAAGTCTAATGTGATAGAACTAATTATAGTTTAAGTTTGATTAAACCTTATTTAGTTAAGGTTTAACAATTTAATTAAGTCTAATGTGATAGACTTAACTATAGTTTAAGTTTGATTAAACCTTAATTAGTTAAGGTTTAATAGTGTAATTAAGTCTAATGTGGTAGACTTAATTATAGTTTAAGTTTGATTTTTAATAGTTTAATTAAGCCTAATGTGGTAGACTTAATTATAATTTAAGTTTGATTAAACCTTAGCTAGTTAAGGTTTAATAGTTTAATCAAGTCTAATGTGATAAACTTAATTATTGTTTAAGTTTGATTAAACCTTAGTTACTTAAGGTTTAATAATTTAATTAAGTATAATGTGGTATACTTAATTATAGTTTAAGTTTGATTAAGCCTTAGTTAGTTAAGGTTTAATAGTTTAATTAAGTCTAGTGTGATAGACTTAATTATAGTTTAAGTTTGATTAAACCTTAGTTAGTTAAGGTTTAATACTTTAATTAAGTCTAATGTGGTAGACTTAATTATAGTTTAAGTTTGATTAAACCTTAGTTTATTAAGTTTTAAAATTTTAATTAAGTCTAATGTGGTGACTTAATTAAAGTTTAAGTTTGATTAAAACTTAGTTAGTTAAGGTTTAATAATTTAATTAAGTCTAATGTGGTAGACTTAATTATAGTTTAAGTTTGATTAAAACTTAGTTAGTTAAGGTTTAATAATTTAATTAAGTCTAATGTGGTAGACTTAATTATAGTTTAAGTTTGATTAAACCTTAGTTAGTTAAGGTTCAATAATTTAATTAAGTCTAATGTGATAGACTTAATTATAGTTTAAGTTTGATTAAAACTTAGTTAGTTAAGGTTTAATAATTTAATTAAGCCTAATGTGATAGACTTAATTATAGGTTAAGTTTGATTAAACCTTAGTTAATTAAGGTTTAATAGTTTCATTAAGCCTAATGTGGTAGACTTAATTATAGTTTAAGTTTGATTAAACCTTAGTTAATTAAGGTTTAATAGTTTAATTAAGTCTAATGTGGTAGACTTAATTATAGTTTAAGTTTGATTAAACCTTAGTTAATTAAGGTTTAATAGTTTAATTAAGTCTAATGTGATAGACTTAATTATAGTTTAAGTTTGATTAAACCTTAGTTAATTAAGGTTTAATAGTTTAATTAAGTCTAATGTGATAGACTTAATTATAGTTTAAGTTTGATTAAAGTTTAAATTAAGTTAGATTCAAGTTATGTTGAATCTAGACTTAAGGTTAACTTAAGTTCAATGTGGGTTGAACTCAAGTTTTATTTAGGTTTGATTTAAGTTATGTTCAAGATAGGTTGAACCTAGACTTAAAGTTAACTTAAGTTCAATGTGGGTTGGACTCAAGTTATTTTAAGATTGATCACTTTAATTAGGATTGGTTTATGGTTAATTGAACCTAATTTGGATAAGGTTTAATTGATTAATTAATCTTAATATGGGTTAAGTCTAATTAGTTTAGGATTCATTAAACCTAATTTAGGTAAGGTTTAATTGATTAATTAGACTTAATATGAGTTAAGTCTAATTGGTTTTAAGAGTTAATTAAACCTAATTTGGATAAGGTTTAATTGATTAATTAGATTTAATTAGGGTTAAGTCTAATTGGTTTAAGATTAATTAAACCTAGTTTAGATAATGTTTAATTGATTAATTAGACTGAATATGGGTTAAGTCTAATTGGTTTAGGATTAATTAAACCTAATTTAGGTAAGGTTTAATTGATTAATTAGACTTAATATGGGTTAAGTCTAATTGGTTTAAGATTAATTAAACTAAATTTGTGGTAAGGTTTAATTGATTAATTAGACTTAATTAGGGTTGAGTCTAATTGGTTTAAAGTTAATTAAACCTAATTTAGGTAAGGTTTAATTGATTAATTAGAATTAATATGAGTTAAGTCTAATTGGTTTAAGAGTTAATTAAACCTAATTTGGATCATGTCTAATTGATTAATTAGACTTAATAAGGGTTAAGTCTAACTGGTTCAGGATTAATTAAACCTAGTTTAGATAAGGTTTATTTGATTAATGAGACATAATATGATTTAAGTCTAATTGGTTTAAAGTTAATTAAACCTAATTTACGTAAGGTTTAATTGATTAATTAGACTTCATTATGGTTAAGTCTAATTGGTTTAAGAGTTTAATTAAGTCTAATTTAGTTAAGACTTAATAGCTTAATTAGGTCTAAAGGGTTAGACCTAATTAAAATTTAATTTTGTATTAAACCTGATTTAGTTAATGTTTAAGAAGTTTAATTAAGCCTAATGATGTCTTAAGCTTAATTAAAGTTTGATATTGTATTAAACCTAATGTAATAAAGGTTTAATGAGTTAATTAAGTTTAATAAGTCTTTAAACCTAATTAAAGTTTAATTTTGTATTAAACCTAATGTAATTAAGGTTTAATGAGTTAATTAAGTTTAATATGTCTTTGAACTTAATTAAAGTTTAATTTTGTATTAAACCTAATGTAATTAAGGTTTAATGAGTTAATTAAGTTTAATATGGCTTTAAACCTAATTAAAGTTTAATTTTGTATTAAACCTAATGTAATTAAAGTTTAATGAATTAATTAATTTTAATATGTCTTTAAACCTACTTAATGTTTGATTTGAGTTTATTTAGTTTTAGACTCATCATTGACTTAGTCCATTGTGAAATCGGCTAAGTAAGTGAAGGAAAGGGGTTTAAAATATTAATTTATAATTAATAAATCCTAACCCTATTTTAAAATGTCTTTTAAAATTGATTTAATGACATAAGAATTATTATTTTAGGATTATTATTTGTCACCGTAAAATTCCTAACCATTCTGAATTTTATTTTTTCATTTTTTCAATATTTTATAATTATTATTAAAAATAATTATAAAGTGTCTTGAAAATTAGAAAAGCATGTCTTAGAGAATTATACTAGCCTTAGAAAAATCAGGAGATGTGTCTAAGGACTTAAAGGTTCTTCCCTAAAATTTTTATATTTTTTCTGAATTGTAAATAATTTTTAATAATTAAAATACTTCAGAGAGTATTTAATTAATTAAAAATTAAATACAGAGAATTAAATATTATTTTAGTCTCATAATTTTCTTCTATTCTTACTGAATCCAGGGGTAATTTTGTCATATTTTTGTGAATTTTCTATGTCAAGATATGTAATTTTAAAGTTTTAAGGTTTATCTGGATTTAATTAAATCCAGATAAATCTCTGGCCACCGCGTGTCCTCGGACGGGACCAAACGCGGATGATCTGATGCGGGGATCCGAACACACGAGACAGTGGGATTTAATCTCAACAGTCCGTTTCCAAAATACAGGAATGGACGGCTGTGGTTCATCGTCTTAATCCCACTGATCCCACATACCGTCCATGGTCTAGGATCAATATCTCACTCTATTCTTGATGAAATCAAGTGATTTTTGATCCTACAGCTTCGTCTTGAGGAGACAAAGACATCCATATGACTTTTTAGAGGTTTTGGAATGGTTTCTTTCACAAAGTGTGAAACCAGGTCGCCATTGATAGGGAAGAACCATACCTTGGCCACAGTGTATTAAACTTTGATCTGATTGCTTTGGATTGGTCATCTAGGTCCCAGAAAGCTTCCAGAGACTTCAAATTAGTTCAAATTAGGTCTGTATATGATTTTGAATTTTGAGGAGCTCGGTGCAATGTGAGATGGTGAATAGAAGGCTAGAGGCTATGGAGAGGCTCAATTTCAGTTGGGCTCTTTCTCTTCTGACCCCTAAATGGATTTGGGAAGGTCAATTTTGAGTTTGATTGAGTTTGATTTCAGAAACCCATTCTGTCCTGATTTTGGCTTGTTTTTTGTGCTCTCGGGTTGGTCAAATTGAAGGGTTATGATGGGTTTAAGGGCCTGGTTTCAATGGGGATCCATTGCCTAGGCTCTAAGAAGAAACTTTGAAGTTGGGAGCTAAGGGATTTGAGCAATAATTAGGGAGTTTCAAATTTTGTCTCATCTCCTTCCATGGCTTGGGTTTGGGTCCTTTTATAGCCATGGCTGACCTTGGGTGAGCTTGGGCTGGCTTTAGATCATCTGGGGAGGTTACTATCTACCTCATTAATGTTTTGAGGGAAGATTTAGGCTATGGCAATGATGAATTGCCAATTTCCAAGCCTAGGCATCATAGGTTAAACCATGGTGAAGGCTTTCAGTTTGGATCTTGTCTTGACCTCATTGGATCCCTTGTGAGGTGGCTTGGGCTTGGTGAATCTTGCTGAATTCACCTCCCCTAGGTTATTTCCAAATTCATTTGTTTCATTTGGTGGAATGTTGACACTTTTGCCACTTTGTCATTCCATGCATGCCTTAGCCATAATGGCTTTTAACCATGGTGTGGAATGAGTTAGACTCTTGTTTCCCCTCCATTGGGTGGTCTAGGAGGTGAATGGTGAGTCAAGAAGGCATGCCCTTTTCCTTCTAACATGTCATCTAAATTTTTAATGACGGGATGACACATAAACCTCTCATTAAAAAAATTATAATTTAGTCATGATGAAACATAACTTGAGTTAAGCGTGGTATCCATGAGAGTTTAATTAGTGTTTTACTCTCATTGATGAGTTCATGAGGCACCTAAAGTGGTGAGCCACCTCATCTTGATGGAGGAGATGAGTCATACTTTAAATTTGGGAGAGGATGACACCTCATTTCCCTTCATGATGAACTTTCTTAACCATGGTTAAAGTGGTGAATTATGGGTTATTTAATGTGTTAACCCACATCTAATGAGTCTCATGGGTCATGGGTGACCCATGGATGACTTTATATGAAGTCATGTGTGATGTCATAAAGGAGATTGAAATTTTTTAAAACCATGATGTCATAGGTTAAAATTTCATTTCATACCCCTTTCTTAATTGAATTTCCATTTTAATTAATTATATCATTAATTAAAATATTGGAAATTATTTTATTAATCAATTATTAATTGAAAATAATTCCAAATTAATTACTTGATTAATTTTCATGTCATTTTTATTTAAAATTGGATTTTGTCTTATTTCATGGCTTTTGATTATATTTTCATTTTAATTATTTATTTAATTAGTTAAAATATTGAAAATTATATTATTGGCCAATTAATTAATCAAAATAATTTTGGAATAATTATTTGATTAATTTATATTATTTTTGGTTTAAAATTGAGTATTTTGACCAAATTTGTCTTTGATTGACCATAGCTGACCTAGGTTGACCCAAATTGAGTTATTTTGGTTCAAGTGTGATCAATTTGGACTTTCCTAACCTTGTTAGGGTTTGGGTTAGTTATAATGTCCAAAAATTTTGTCACTTGGGGTTTAATTTGGTCATTTCTGAGTTATATTTTGATCAATTTGATCAATATCAAGTTGATTATGTCAATGTCTATCTTTGAAGTTAATTTTGTAGTCAAAGAGGCATGTTTTAGCCATTTTTGACCAAATTTGACCTATCTAGGTCAAGGTTGACCAAAGTTGTATTACTGGTCTTGTGATGTCTTGAATTGGTCAAAAGAGTCATATTTGACCATTTTAGTATCTTAGTTGACTTGGTAGTCAATAATTGATTTTTAAGTCAAAAATTGATCAATTTGTCCAAAGTTGTTTTCTGGGTCAAAAGTTGGCCTATTGGGTCAATAATTGGTCATTGGGTAAAAAATTGACCAATTTGATCAAAGTTGACTTTTTGAGTCAAGGGTTGACATGTTCGGTCAGTAGGGTTGGTTGAGACCTTTCATAAAAATGAGGTCAACACTACCGTCACATAAGATCACCTTCGCTTATCAAATTACAACAGAAGAAAATGCAAACTACGACTGGTAGAACTGGAAAGTCTTGAAGGAAAAAAGATTGCTTGCATAGCAGAATTTGGAACTCTACCAACTAAAGATGATTCAAGCCCACGATAAGTTGGTCCGCTCGAGGTTGTTCAAAATTGCTGACCTCGTGCTTGTTCTCAGAAGGCCTATTCTTGCACACTGCAAAATAGGTGGAAAATTTGAACCAACCTGGGAAGGACCATTTGTGATGGAGAAGGTTTACTCTGGAAGATCGTACCAGTTGATAGATTCTTAAGGGGAGAGACCCATGTTTCCAATAAATGGACGACATCTCAAGAAGTACTACGCGACTTGAGGAATTTGGAGAAAAATTTCCATTCTGATGTAGAGTAGGGCCAGTGTTTGTGACTGGGTCTAAATAATGTAATGAAATAAAATTAAATAAAATAAAGTTTTCTCACAAAATAAAGCACACTTGTTGAAATTTATAAATCTAAAACTCATAAAATTATATTAAATAAGATAATGGCATCAAAAAAAAATCATAAAGCTTATTAAAACTTTAAAGATAATGATTTTTAACCTTGTTCTTGTCTGTGCACAACACCACCCACTGACATTCCCCCTGTATACTTCTGTAGGCGGTGTCGAGTTGCGAGTTGGTGTTTGCCTCCGTAAAAGGCTTGGACTTTGCATCTTGAAAAAAGAAACAAACAAAAAGAAGGCTGCAGATATGAAATCGATGAGGAAAATTGGTCGCAGAGAGACCGGACATACGTCAGGAAAAGAAGGAACTGGGGGATTCGTCGACCTACACCTCCTCAACACGAGACATACTTAGATTCCATCCATGATCACTACTCTAGAAGGCAATCTTGTTGCTGCTTCAACCGAGAGAGCTCCAGATGCGTCGTTGGCCCGTATAAAGAGAAGAAATGCATATCGCCGTAAACGTCACCTCTTGGACAGGATAGAGAGGAGACAGGTTTGGGAGCTAGCCACTGCACTATCTCCCATTCCAGAAGATTCTTACAGGCCAAAAATGAAAGAAACTGACAACAGTGCACCACGCACCGATGCCGAGCCAGAGACTGCAGAGGATCCTGTGCCGACATTTAATCCGATGGAAGAAATTTTGACTGGGTGTTGCAACTCGAGTTTACCCAGGTTGCCTACAGTTTCAAGGGCATTTTCAGAATGCTCATAATGTCATGTATAACAGATTGAAGAATATGGCACATTCGAGGCATATGTAGCTGCCTTAATGTTACTTAAGAGCCAGGATTATCCTGATGTAGAGCCATATGTACCGCAGTTCATCCTACCGCCGCCGCCGTGAGGAGTTCCGGACTACATCTTGGCAAAGATCAGAAGTATCAAAAAGTAAGAAATTCAACACTATAAAGACATACAAGGAAAGCTCATCAATATCCTGGAAGGACTTGAGCTATACACTAACGTATTCTCGAGGAAGGATGAAGAAGAATTTTTGTACTGCATCGACACCCTACAGGCATCGGGAAGAGCAAGCCGTCTGAGGCCAAGGACATATACAGAGCCGTAAAAATGGGAAAGAGGAAAAGGCAGAGTCACTATCCAGTGTGGCTTTTGTTATAACTTCGCGATAGATCGACAAGGCAATCCCCCAGGGATTCTACAGCATGATTAGGTGGACCTGATGCCAACACAGATCAAGGAAATCATAAAGTGGATGGTCGAGTGGCATGTGTTGCCGGCAGACTGTATTTCTAATAGCTGCATCATAAATATTTATGGGGACGGGGACTGTATCCCACCTCATATGACCACCATGACTTTGTGACACTCTTCTGTATGGTCTCTTTTATAAGTGAAAGCAATATCTTGTTTGGACGAGAGATCTAGATTGTCAGACCAGGAGAATTCCGAGATTCTGTTGAAATCCCCCTGCCAGTCGGATCAGTGTTGGTATTAAAAGGAAATGGAGCAGAATTAGCAAAGCACTGCATTCCAAGAGTCCGAAGCAAAAGGGTGTCAGTCACCTTTAGAAGAATGGATGAATACAAAGTGTCGTTTTACTAAGAGCCAGATCCAGAAATGGAGAGCCTTCGCCCTTTGCCACTGTGACGGCTGTACCTCCGGGTGTTCGCGAGGGGACTTTTGTTCTGCAGCGTAACCTTGGCAGGTTGGCTCGTCCCTGCAGTAGTCTCAGATAGCAGAAAGCTACCGCCCCTTTCAACAGGTCATGACAGTTGCCGTCGCCGCTCTTTTGTAACAGTCAGAAGATATGATATGTCAGCTCTGTTCAGTTTTGTCCACATGATCTACTTTTGGATGCTTGTCAACATGTGATCAGTTGTACTACTTCCAGCAAAATTAATGAAGATTTCTGTTTTCATAAATGATTTCTTTTAAATGTGATAGTCGAAAGCCATTAAACCATGTGTTTGGTTCTAAAATAAAAAAGACAACGAATAATAATGCATAAGAAAAGGATAAAATGATAACAAAATGAAATTAAAACCGAAATGAACCCTAAAACTTAAGTCAAATGAACATCAAATGAAAATGATGTCAAAATTGAAACTAAAATCAAATTTAAATAAAAAAAAAACATAATGAAACGAAATAAATTGAAAGAAAATGATAATTTAAGAAACAAACAAATGATAGTACTCTTTCTCTTTCTCGAAAATCTGTAGATCTGGCAATGACTACTAGTCTTGGTCAAGTTGCATCAATTCTACCTTCTCTGAATGGTCAACATCAAGTTTTTTCCAAATCATCAAAATCTCGGGGGTAGTACTTGAATTATGCTTCTCTTCTGTTACCTCTTAGGTTAGATGTGAGTCCTTGAGCTTTCCTCCCTAATGTCACATTGTGCTACTTTCTGAGTTGGATGTGAGTCATTGGGCTTTCCTTCTCAATGTGATAAAATTCCCTAATCTTCCATCTTCCTTCCGAGAAAATTTTCCACCCTCCATGAAATTTCGGGAACGGAGTTTAGTCGTCTGATTTCCCCCTAAATTCCTTAAGTTTCCATCTTCCTTTCGAGAAAGTTTTCTACCCTCCATGAAATTTTGGGAATGGAGCTTAGTCATCCGATTTCCCTCTAAATTCCCTAATTTTTCATCTTCCTTCAGAGAAAATTTTCCACCCTCCATGGAATTCTGGGAACGGAGCTTAGTCATCCGATTTCCCCTTAAAATTCCCTAATTTTCCATCTTCCTTCCGAGAAATTTTTCCACCCTCCATTAAATTCGGGGAACGAAGCTTAGTCTTCTGATTTCCCCCTAAATTCCCTATATTTCCATCTTCCTTCCGAGAAAATTTTCCACCCTCCATGAAATTCCGGGAACGGAGCTTAGTTGTTCGATTTCCCCCTAAAATTCCCTAATTTTCCATTTTACTTCCGAGAAATTTTTCCACCCTCCATGAAATTCTGGGAACGGAGCTTAGTCGTCTGATTTCCCCCTAAATTCCCTAATTTTTCATTTTCCCTTCGAGAAAATTTTCCACATCTACAGAAATTCCTGGATCGGTACTGAAATTCCGATGTCCCCTTTACACTTAAGAATTTCCAACAAAATTAAAATCTTCAAATTTAAAAATTCCATAAATTCCCATGAATTCCATAATATTTAAAATTTAAATTAAAACTAAAAAATTGAATTAAAATTTGAAATTAAAAATTTTAACTGAAATAAAATCCAAATTCTAAATCCTAATTCTAAACCCAAATTCCAAATTCAAATCAATTCGGATCGGACTCCTTCATAGTTTGAAAGCTTGAAATCCATAACTTCTCTCATGAAAGAATTCCATTTGCCTCCCCAGCGAGAGTTCCCAGGACTTGAAGTTCCATCACCTAATCCCCAGCGGAAACTTCCTCGCTAAATTCTATTTTGTCTTGAGTTTTGACTCAGTTGGTTTTGTTGATTTTGTCGGTCAACACCAATATGTGCAGTGTGCTTGCCCAGCACACCACACCTATTGGGGGTCCATTTGTTAACCTCACTTTTGGTTGAGGTCTAGTCTTTCTTTAGAATAGCCTAGGGTCTAGCCATAAGACTCTTCTGGTGACTTTCTTAGAAGACTAGTCACTCGCCATAGAAATTCAAACTTTTCTTACTTCACTGGGAGTTTTAATATGCTTAAGGCCTAACCTCCAGTTTTGGGAGGAAGAGACCAAGCATAAGGAAGCCTAGGGGAAGTTACCTATAGGTGGTGCCATAGCATCTACCCTGAAAGGTCTGGAGCTTACACCAACTTCACACTACACACTCACAACCCTAAACAAAACACATCACCTTTGATCCCCTAACTCTTTGGAAACTAATGTAAGTGGTTTTCCCAAGCTCTTAGCTTCAGGCTAGGGTTTGGCTAGTACCAACACATAGAGGACCAAATGAGGGTGACCCTTGGTCCATGGCTCAATTTAAACAATTTCATATTACTCACTTCCACCAAATCCCATTTTATGCCAAAAATTCAATTTATGACCCCTTTGCCCCAGATACCCTAAATACCTAAAATACCCCCAAATCCCTAAAATCATCCAATATTCCCAAAAATTCTCCAATAATTACCCAAATTTTCAAAATTCCTCAAAATCATTTCAAAATAGTTCCCACCATCGACTAAAACACCCAATACACTCCAAATAACATCCATATATCCTAAATACCCTTCTTGGCCTAAAAATCCAAAAATTCTAAAAATTCCAAAACAATTCCAAAATCTCCCAAATATTCCCAATTTCATTTTCTTAAACTACCACATGCCTTAATTTTGTCAATTTAACGCAAGTTAATCAAAAGCCTCAATTTGGCCCATTTAACCCAAAAGTGCCTAAATTAGACCCAATCTTCACCCAATCAAATCCAAGCCCATTTTGACCCTCATTTGAGTTCAATTTCAATTGAAATCCAAAATCTCCAATTTTACCTAAATAATCCAAAATCCACAAATTGACCCAATGTCAACCAATTCCCTCAAATTTCAATCCTAAACCCTTCATAACACTCCCCTAAATTGAATTAAATCATCAATTGTCCCTAATTTGAGCTCAAGTCTCACCCAAGCCCACTTAAAGTCCAAAACTCCTAATTTTAACCCAAATTCAACACATGCCCAAAATTTCCTAAATTGATTGCCCTATTCCTAAAATTTTCACCTAATTTATGTTGGGAACTCTTTACCACATTCCTCTAAACCATTTGGAACCTTCAATTGGGCCTAAAACCCACTCTAGCCCAACCTAAACCCAAACTTAGCCAACTTTCCCCAAATGGATCAAAATCCCAAAATCCACCAATTTGAACCCCCAAATGAATTCAAAACCACTCTAAGTCTTCATGAAAAATCTTCCTTAAAATCAAATACACAATGTTGCTCAATCAATTTGGTCCAACTCAAGCTCAAACCCAAGTTAGCCTAACCCGAAACCCAGACAAACCTAATTGGACAAGTGATTCAAATCAAACCAAACCAAGCTAAATTTAACCAAACTAACTCCATGGCAGCCAACCCTAGACCTCCTAAGACTGGTTTGACCTAACCCAACCCAAGTCTCTTGAGCCATGGACCAATGGTCCACCACTTTGGACCATTGGGTTTAGCCACTTGGCTAAGCTTAAGTCCCATCCTTAAACTTCTGTTTAAGCAACCTCCATGACAAATTAAATGCACTGAGCCACTCCCTCACTCCTCCTCAGCCTGCTAGTTGACTGCCCTGTCCTTGCTGGCCGCCTTAGCCGCTGGAACAGCTTAGCCTGAACGCCCCCATGCCCCTTTAAACCCAAAATTGAGCCTTGTCAGTGAGGGATCACCTCACTAATCATTGGCCCTCCTCAGTGGTGTCCAACATATTTTCTAAAGTTATATATTTATTTTTGCATACTACCCTTTGAAATATAAATTAAAGGATAAATTGTAGGCATATTTACGGGTCGATTTTTGCTTCCAAAAGATGGCAAAAAACTTGACCCAATTTATAAATAGCGGCTACTATGCAAAATCGAAATATTATAAAACTTTAGAAAATATTTTACACACTAGGGGTACTACACAAGTATACACATCGTTTTAAGTAATATAGGGTTTTCTTTTATAACCCCAATATTGATCCCATAAAGAAGCGAGATAAGAAATTCTTAGGCTAATTCCAATCTATTTCTATAAGGCCTAAATTTGGAATGTTGATTATAATGATTTTTCTCATAACTAATCTTAAATAAAAATCTTAAATAAAAAGATAACTAATCTAGATAAATTGGTTTGGAGAATTTTGAGATGTTAAAGACTACCTTTCTCTTGCAATTACATCGATAATGTGTAGTAAATAAATGCTTAGAATTTAATGTAGTAGTGCCAAATAGAAGCAATCCTATTCTTTACCCTCTATTAAGGCTTAAAGAACATTGGCTAATCTATATATCGGTTCAGGATGTATTATTAGTAGGATGGGTTAATCTAGCTCACACTTCTAGATGTCTAATGGTGGCTATGGTCGGCCCTACAAGTGACCCGTTTCCTTTCTATAAACCAAATTATTAGAATTTAGTCTGTCACTCTAAAAACTAGTCTCACACACTATAGGTCCCCGGTTCGAGCCCGGACTCAGACACCAAAAAACTGCGATGACCTCGACCCGTAACTACTCCTACAATTTATCCTTTAATTTATATTTCAAAGGGTAGTATGCAAAAATAAATATATAATTTTAGAAAATATTTTGCACACCAGAGGTACTACATAAGTATACGTATCGTATCCAGTAATACAGAGCTCTATTGGAGTCCTAGTTATCGATCCCACAGAGAAGATTAATTTAAGAAATTAATAGATTTTCAAATTAAAAGTAATTATAATTTTTATTTCTTTTCAAAAATCAGATTTTAAGTTTTATGAAATTTCTACCAGATTTAAGTAAAGTAACAATTAAGTAAAGGTTGATGCAATTATAAATAAAACAAATTTCTCCTTTTCAACTAATCCAAGATTTTTTAGAAAAATTATCATTCGTGGAGAACTTGAAATTATGGTATTGTGCCAAATAGAAGCATTCCTATTGTTTACCTTTGCTTGATAGTATAAAGAACATTAGTTAATCTATAGATTGGTTCATGATGTATTATTAGTAGAATGGGTTAATCTAGACTCACACTCCTAGATGTCCAAGGGTGGCTATGGTCAGCCTTACTAGACCCCTTCCCTTTCTATAAACCAAATTAATAGAATTTAGTCTGTCACTCTAAAAACTAATTAATTCTATGCCTAATAAATAATATTTTCCTATTTATTTGCACTTCACCTTGAATAACCCGCACATGGTTTTTGATTACCTATGGATTCACGTGATATCTACTAGTTAAGAACTCATCTCCGGATAGGTCTCAGAATTCTTCAACAGACTTTAATAATTCAAATGGCCAATTTAAAAATTAAATTAAGATCACGTATGAATATCATCACAATAATTTTTAAAATTAAGTTTAAGTTCTCCAACGAAATCAAATTATTTTTATTATCTTTTCATGTTAAATTACAATACTTATCTGAAATGTTCCTTCAAGTGATCCTTTGACTTCTACTGACTCCAATGCAAAGTACAAGACTTCAACAATACCAAATCTTTCAAACTCTCACTTACTACTCAAGGAATTGAGTAGTAACACTCAAAGTAACTAAAATAAACTAAAATAAACTCACTAAATACTTAAGAAGAATATTTGGTGGCTCTCTAGAACTATTTCCGGGCGCGGGAGAGCTCCCTTTTATGTATAAATGTCTCCTAATTATAGAGCTTAAAAAATGACTAGGGGTTGCTTAAGGCACCTCTTCAAAATTCATCCAAATTCAATGAATCTTCTAGAAAGTAACTGTGGCACCTAGGCGCTGGGATCTAGTGCCTAGGCACCGGACTCCATGATCAGATCTTCACACCCCTTCATTTTGGATCCCATCTCCTCGCGATTAAAATCATTTTTCTGTGTCCAACTACATTGTATCACATGTCCTATGTATCAGCAGTAACTTCCAGTTTTCTAGAAGGTTTGATAACTGCTTAACACCGTCAAAATAACTGCCCAAAGTTATCAAAAATCTTAACTGCTCCAGTATCGAAGTGGTGCCTCGGCGCCGAATTCTGGCACCTAGGTGCTAGACCTATAATTTTGGCAACTTTGCTTTTTAGCTTTATTTTTGTTCATTTTTGCTCTTTTTTCCTTCTTGAACTCTTTTTTCATCACCTATATCCAAAAACATAAAAATACCATTCATTAAAGCATAAAATCCTTAAAAATTGAATCATAAATAAGGCATAAAAATATGTACTTTTTAAGAGGATCACTCAGCCCCCACCCTAAGCGGCCCAGGGCACTAATTGCCTGGCCCTGAGCTCCCCTCTCCGGCAAACTCTATAAAATCACCCCCTCTCAGCTGAATCACAAGTGCTAAAATTTTCTCCATAAAACTCCTCCAAATTGCTCCCAGAGCTAATTTCAGCTAAGAGAGGAAGATCCCCATGATCCTCCTACTTTGAATTCCACCACCTAAGCTCAATTTCTCAATTGAAATTCAGGCCAGAAATAGGACACTCTTGGAACCTCCACCAAAATCAAATTAAACTCACCCACACCAAGTGAAGAAGTTCCCCAGTGAAAACCCCATCACCAAGTCACCCATCCGTGCTATCGGTCAGAGCTCCAAATCGACCTTGGTTGAAGTTAGGTCTAGGCATTTCATCACGATTAGAGGCTCAATCCATAGACTCCTTAGACCTCCACAAAGGCCTCACCTCTCAGAGCAAAGGTATTAAACTCTTCTTCCTCCCGAGCTTCCATGGATTCTCCATTTTATTTTACTTGATTTTAATGCATGTTAACTGTATGGATATGTTCGTCTAGCCTAGACGAGCATGTAGAAACAAACCTCACTTGATTTGGTTAATAAATGAGGGAGATAATCAAATTAGAAAACGCGCGGCTCTCAGGTTGAACCAGACGGAGACGATGAGTCGGAACCGTTGGATGGTGTGTGTATCGAATGGATGGTGGAGATCGAGTCGGACAGAACCGCAGAACGAAAAGAGCGCGCTGACTCAGATGGCGGCGTCGAATAGGGAGACTATGCGTGTGACTTCGGAGCCATATAGGTTGAGGTGGCACTATGTCAGATAAGTAGGAAAATAGGATTTTTCTTATTTATTTAAATAACCAGAAAGTTAAAAATCCATATCTTTGCATAGAAAAATCACAAAAATAAAAGAAAAATACCCTCTTTGTCAGTGAACAGAGGAGAATAATGTGGAATTAAAATCAAAATGTTTTGTTATGTCTTTGATTCTTAATCAATTATTTATTGTTATGAGTCTTTCAATTCTCCATTAGCACACACAATTCATCATGGCATGAGCTTTTGTTCCTTCTATCCTTAGGAACATTCCCTAAATTTTTCAAGGTCAGAGGGGACCTTTAGACAACAAACCATATTTTCTAAGTTTAGGGCCATTTTCTTGAAGATTAATTATGAAAATTAGCATGTTGATCTTAAAAATCTAGAATAATTAGAGGAAGTACCTTAGGGCCAGAGGACTCTAGGAAAATTATGGCTTAATTTAATTCACTAAAAATAACCCTAATTTGACCAAACACTTAAAACTGAAATTAATTTAATTTGGAGTAACCACATATCAAAATGGCATGAAATCAATTCTCCACTGTGCTTTAGGATTAAGAGAAGCGCAAATAAAAATTTCAAGTCAATTGGAGTTAATTCATCCCAATAAATGAATTACCTAAGTGACATAACCATATTTGAAATTAAAAAATTCATAAAACTCAAAATATAACTAAAAAATTTACCAAATCAATTTTGGGAGCTCTCTAAGATTAGAGGAGTCCTGGAAAATTAAAAATGGAATTTTCATAAAATTTTCATATTTAACCTATTTTTAAATATTTAAATAAATAAAAATCATTAAAATCATAAAAATATTAAAATTCACTAAAATGTCACATTTGGTCTCTCAATCACTTAGAAACCAACTAAATATTTTTCCTAAG